>WTXG01000072.1:0-163090 GCA_022496185.1 Multifurca ochricompacta | reverse complement strand
TGTCTGCACCGTAGTCAAGCAGCATCTGGACAGCCTTCGTGCATCTATTAACGGCTGCCAGAGTTAGTGGTGTCCACCCGCCGTACTGCCGGGAATTCAGATCTGCTCCGTGGTCGAGTAGCCACTGCCCGACGTCGACAAGATCAGCGATGGACGCAGCATGCAGTAGAGTCCATCCCAATTCCCTCGAACATTTATATCAGCGCCGTGCTGGAATAGTAATTCCGCAACTTGGAAGTGCTTCAGGCTCAATGCTCCCCCAAGAGCAGATAACTTTCGACCAGTCCTAGTGTTAACATGCTTCGGATACTTGAGGATGAGGTATTCTGCCAGATCACGGAATCCACATAGTGCGGAATAGTAGAGGGGAGTGGTCATACCCCCACCAGGTGCCATTGATCTCTAAAAGGGAAGTCGAAGCTACCTGACATGGGCTGGTCTATGTCGTAAAGATTGACCCACGCCGGAAAGTGTGATTTGTCTGGGTCAAAGAGACATTCCATTCCTGCCCGTATGTGTGACGACACGTTCCCGAAGTGGGCGTGGCTGACCCAGTGCCTGGCAGCATATCCAGCTAGGGGAATGCTCTTGGTGCGACTTCCGTTGATGGGTAGGTCCAATCGGAGTAGAGCGCCCAAGCACGCTTGCGCGAGGACTGTATGAGCAGGCTCGGAGAGAATCCGATAGCGCGAGACATTACTTGTGGTGAGACGATCCGAAGTCAAGAATTCTTTAACCGAGAAGTGGGAAAATTGCACGACTCGGGAGCCGTCAACCCTGACAATAGAAACCAGACTGGAGCATGCAGACAACACTGCTTGTTCTTGATCTTCCCATCGCCAGTCTAGGTTCAGCTGTGGAGGCCCTTCGGCGTCATCAAAGTCAACTGCAAGGATGTCCGCAAGCTCCTCGACATGAAGTGGCCGAACCGCCACAGTAAGGCATTGTAAGAGTCGGTGAGTGTGGACTTGGTTAGGCTTCTTGATCTCCTTAAGCATGCGCTCGTAAGTCTCATCCAGGGATTCGGGTAATTCATTAAGTGTACGCCGGACACTCGGTGGGAGACAGTGTCTCAGGGTTTCCAACTGGCAGAACACCCATCGAAACCTGGGGTAAAGGCATAAGCAAGTATTTCAACCATAAACTGACGCCTTCACATTCCGTCTGCTCTTTCCGAGAGCGTCCCAATAACCAGATTCTTATCCTCATCTCGCCACCTTTGCATCTTTATGTCTGAGTGAACGACAGAGCGTACATACTTGAGGATATCTCTCTTTTGTCCACCTTGATCGTGAAGGGACATGCGACAAGATGTCAAAGGCTTGAGGACATCTCGGATGTCGATTTCTGGACGGCTCGTAACACAGATGTGAAGACTTGGAAGGGAAAGATTAACGAGCTCCTTCACGAGATCAAGCACCTGTTCCCGTGGAGAAGGCATGCCCGAGGCATTGGGGCATTCGTCGAGCGCATCCACAATGATGTAGATTGGGTCGTGATCCAGGAGAGTTAGCATTTTATTCAAGCACTGTGTCAAGGCGCCATCAGTTGGCTTTTGTGCGCCACTGTCGTGCGCCGTATAAAGTTGCGAGAGTATGTCACAACAAGGGTCAGACCGAGCAGAAAGCTGAGTAAGAAGTGAAGAGAGCAGATTGCGACGGCTTTGCTTGTCGGCGTCCCTAAAGTCGAAATAGAAATAGGCCAGGGAAGCTAATCCAGCGTCACGTAGAGTTACGATGTCTTGAATTATTGTTGAACTGATCGATAATATAAGTTCCCCTGAGCAGAAACAGTTGGAAGAAAGGCGGCGAACCAGAGGATACTCTTTCCCGAACCCGCTACGAGAGCAGCATTAACGTCATCAAGGGTCGGATAACGACAGGTGGAGAAGATGTACGCTTGCCGTGAACCCATAAGAGGGAACCAGTAGACTTCCATTCATTAAAGGCACTGCCTTGGAAGAACCATTCTGCTGTTCCCTTGTGGTGAGCATCGCACGCGATGTTATGATTTATGGAAGGATCTGGGTGAGACAGCCACTTTCGGATATTGTCTCGCATCTGATTCCCTATTGAAATGTTTAAGATGACGATGTCAATTGGGCAAGGTTGGGCTGTCACAAACACTTCAAATTGTCGATGCTGTTTGCAGTCTGTTGCATGATTACTTTTGCTTCCTTGCCCCCTTACTCACATAAATGGTTCAGGATAGCGTTACTGAGCACAAAACCAGATTTCACGTACCATTAATGATCACCTTCACTTTATTGTCAACATCTTTCACTTTATTACCGACGCCCTTCACTTTGTGGTTGACATTTTCCACTTCGTAGCCGATTCCCCCCACCTTGTCATCGACACCCTTCACTCTGTCATTGACGCTCTTCACCTGGCCACTGACACCCGTTACTTTCTCATTTACGTTGTGTGTGATCTTCAAGAGTTGCGTGGTCGCCATCCGGGCCTCATCCTGGGTCAATTTGTCCAGTCTTTTCAGCCCATCTTCCACATCCGTCCTTCCCACCAGCTTCTTCATATATTTCTCTATATCATTATGAGCCAAGAGCAACACATTTCATTTCTGGGAATCCACTCACTAGTTCGTCCCTGCTTGATCTGCTTCGTCGCAATAGCAAGGATGGAGAGCACCTCAACCATAATCTTCACAATTATCTCCGTCATTGCCATAGTCGGTGGCACTTCGGTGTAAGTCTCTAGGCGCTTGAAGAAACTCTCAATGCGTTCGAACAAGTCAATGAGCGCGTCGTGGCTTGCACTGACATCCCTAGCTGCCTAGGTGATTTCGTCAATTACATCGGTTTAAGAAACTCATCAAGGAACAAATTCTCACTAATAAAAGGACGCCAATACCCGCAAAAATGGTCTTTGCGGGTGAGAAAACCTGGGAAGAAATAAACATCGATGAGACGTAAAAAAAAAAAAAGCTAAAATATATTTTGGATTGAGGATTACCAGACCAACACCCTCTCCCAACGTGACAGAAAATGCGTAAAGGACGTTCACAGTTGGGTTCAACCACCTCGTGAACCTCTCATCACGCATCCGAGATTGGTTGAGATCCTGGACTTGATCTTGAAGCACAGCCAAAATCGCGGCTGGAGAGTCGCAGAACTGTAAACGGGCGGCTAGGGGATGTGTGACTAAATCTTTCTTAGTCTGTTTCCTGTATGCATTCATGGCATCGTTGAAGATGGATTGGAAGCGCGAAGAGGGCGTGGTTATGTGAAGACTCTGAGATATATCTGTAGTGGCCATGGATTGGATTGTGTCAAGAGGGCGATGCAAGTTCGTAGTGTGCACTGCCTCATGAGCACACGGATGTCCTGGGTCCCTGACCTGGATCCTGGATATAAATGATCTCTGATAGACGCGCAGGGCACACTTTCGAGAACGAGAACGAGAACGAGAATGCAATAACGGTATACGTGAACCAGGCAGGATATACAAAATAATTGTCCCCCGCAGCCGCCCCCCTGTACCATGTGGTTCTCATACAGGGAAATAAAGATTGCTGTACTATACTGCGAAAGAAAGAAAAAAAAAGGTACACGTGGCAGGGTTCTAAGTGCTACGGAACTGACTAGTAATGACGTTAGTTGGAGAGTACAATGTCTACAAAAAGAAAAACAAAGATGATGGCGTGTGGTAATACATCTCTAGTGACAGTCGCAGATAAATTCATCCTCGTCTGGTATCCTGAGGGCGGCTAAATAAAAAATAAAAATCATGATCATTTCCACCAAAAATGTTTAAAAAAAACTCACGCTTATACTCCATACCCGAACGTTCCGCACGTTCCTTGACCGTCCGTCGAAAGATCTCGAGCGCGCGTACATCTTCCTCCCGGCCCTCTTCCAAAAATTGCATCACGTCTCGGGGAGAATAAGCCACATATCGGTCGGGGAAACTCATCCACCAGGGATCTTGCACATCTAAGAACACCAATCGATCGAGCTTGTTCGCAAACTCGAGGTACACGTCCGACCATGGCCGCGGGACGACGGGCCAATCATCGAAACCATCCTCATCAGGCATGACAAGTTCTTCACCGCCGCCGTGCCCCGTCCCCGTCGCTGCTACTGCTGCTGCTGCTGCCGCCGCCGCCGCCGCCGCTATCACACCCGCGGCATCCACAGCTTGTTGGCCTGCAGAATTCTGTGGGACAGCAATTTGGCAATGCGCGAGGTGGAGCTCGAGTAACATGGCGCTATGCCTCGTGATGAACCGTTCGGCGTCACACGCTCCAGAGAACTGGACGTGTTGCAATCGTAGCGCGCGAAGGCGTGGGAAATAGAGGTCCGCGAACGAGTAGGTGATGTAGAAAACACCGATGGGGTCGGAGAAGGATAGGGAGAGCGCCTCAAGATGAACGAGGTTCTGTGTCGTCGCTATCGCCATTCCCCTTGGTATTGTCGTCGTCGTCATTACGTTCGGCGCAGTCAAGATCCGACGGGGTAAGGTGTGTGAGAAGAAGGGTTCGCAGGGGGAGATGAGCCCAGGCGGTAGCGGATCCGTGACAAGGTCAGTCCACGCGTCCGTACCAGCACTATGTATCTCCAAATGCTCTAGATCGGCCAACAGAGCACCAAAAGCCGGATGATCGTACTGCCTGAGATGTATGGGGGGTAAACGAGCGAGGGACAAGGATTTGAGTTGGAATGAGTGGAGGTGGGGGTAGGAGTTGTGGCGGTGGTGTTGGTGGTTAAGGGGAAGGGGAAGGGAGGGGATGCTCACGGAACCACCCAGGAAGATCAGCGCGTCGAGGATGGAAGCGAGATCGTCACGGATGGAATCGAGTTCCCCCGCTTGCGGAGCGATATCGCCGAAACGGATGGAGAGGGATCGGAGCGCTGGGAGCTCGTGCAGGCGACACAGAGCACGGTGCAACATATCACGAACCAACGCGCGGTGATCATCACCATCATCCTCAACGGTGGCGCCACGACGTGCCGAAATATCACCAGGAGTTGGAGATTCGTGTCGGTGAGGTTCTGGGGGTATCAAATCAGATCAAATTCATCCATCCATCCATCAAGTCAAGGATCAAGGTAGTAAAAAAAAAACAAGAAACGCACTCACGCACGCGAGCGGGGGAAGGAAAGAGGGGGGAGAGGGGGGGGAACGGTATAAAGTAATTTATTCTTTAAATTTTCAATACTTACCTGGATCCCAATACTGATATCTCACCTCTTGCACACAATGTGTGATCCAAGGAGATCGAATCGTCGCCAAAAAACCTTCCATACTTCTCACCGTGTGCGTGATCCAAAGGACGCGAAACGTTCTCCAAGACACGATCCGACAAAATTCACGACAGACGAGGCGGAGCGCGAAGAGCGACGGCGGTTGACGCACGCGACGCAATCGATTCTGATGCCGCACCCAGGAATCCGAGTTTTCACTTCGAAATCGTTTGAGAGGTTGTCGACGATGATGTGTATGATATCCGTTGGGAGGTGAACCGGAGGTGGTGATGACAGCGACGACAGAGGCAGTCCTCCTCGTCCTTCTTTCTGGTCATAAGAAAAAGAAGAAGATTTTGACCATCGCTTGTACTCTATGCCATCTCTCGATATGAATGCTGTCGAGGAGTTGGGTCGAAAGTCCCAATTAGCTGCAGACATGGGTGTGTGTGTGGGTGATAGAAGAAGACAGGTGTCTAGCCGTGGAGTGCTCAATAAAAAACATGCTCGAGGATAATGCCAAAGTGCCAAAGTGCCAAAGTTCATGACTCACACTTTGTAAAGCCTGGCACCAGCTTGCGGTGGCACAATACAGTGCCAAGACTTACTTACGAGACTTGTACTTGTAAACCAACAATTGATGATAAATGGGTAAAGGTACATTGCATTATATTACACGAGTGGGTTAAGGTGGATCGCAACAGCACTGCTTTGTTACATGAGGTGGATCAAGCACGACTTGCGTGGCCGCCTGCGTCCACCTTTCTACTACTTTCTACCACTCTCTAGACAGGTACAGAAACCTTCGGGAGTGCCCCTTCTAAATGGCTACCTCATTCCTGCATGTTCCATCCATTCGGCACTGCCCATTTGAACCAAGCGGGAACAGCATCGCGCAAACGCAAAGAGCTCTTCTTCACCGTTAAACATCGATGCGGCACCGACGACCTCCGCAGGTAAACTCTAGTTAAAATGATGCAAGAAATAAAGATTAGCTTATTAGGTCTGGGAAAGATGATGACCCAGGAACGCACAAGCTCATCCATGATGGCACGCATGTGATCAGATACAGGCGCTCCTGATGTAGCGCTCGAGTCATCGGAGAAGATCTCAAAAATGGGAACCTCAGACGAGACGAATAATCGCGTCTTGCTTTCGTAGCATGCGTCGATGAACGTAATGAACCGCCGCGCCTGTGCGTTTAAAAATAAAAAAAAACAACTCAGCATAACATGTCGAGAGACCTTGCTGCCACTTTGAAACCCCACCTTGTCCTTCTCGCCCAATCCCATTCGGGGCACGTCTGTCACGAACAGCGTCCCAAATCGTTGAGTGAGTTCGAGGTAATCCGCTGCTCCGAGTGGCCGCCCACACAACTCCGCAAATGTGAACTGCGCAAAGTGTCCGGCACTTCGCGGCACTGTGAGGTCACGGCCCCACAAGCGGATCGTCGCGTCGTCCTTGACCGGAATGCCCTTGGTAAGTGCAGAGAATTGCGCATCGATAGCCGCGCGCGTATCGCTGTTCAGAGGAGAGAAGTAGGCATGTGAGAGAGCGCGAGGTACGCGGCGGTAGTCTGCGGCGTTAATATGGAGGTGAGAGAGAGAGAGAGAGAGAGAGAAATGAACGGGGACAAGACCAGGAGAGGCGAAATAATAAAAAAAAGACGAACCCGTGCCTGAATCGAGGTCCGTGATGTCGAACTGGGTCTTGAGGAGGTCGATAGCAGGAAGGAAGGAGGTACGTTGGATACCGTTCTTGTAAAGTTCATCGGGGTGGCGGCTATGTAAACCAAAAAACCCAGTTCAGGTTCGTTAGCTCAGATATACAGCAAGTATCGACTACGGTGGCAAACATACTTGGAGGTGAACACACACACGACGCCGCGCTCGAGCAACGCATCAAGTAATCGTCGTAGGATCATGGCATCCGCAATATCCGTCACCTGGAACTCGTCCAAGCATAGCATGTAGGCCTCGCTCGCGAGGTCACGAGCGACAGGCTCAAGCGGATCGCCGGCGCCAGCAGCTTTGGCCGCATGCATTCGCTTGTGGACGTCAAGCATGAATGCATGGAAGTGCACGCGTCGCTTGCGGGTTATGCGCGCTGGGAGAGTGTTGTAGAAGAGGTCCATGAGCATGGTCTTTCCTGTACCGACGTCGCCGTATAGATACAATCCTTGCGGTCTATCAGTGTTTGTGGCGCTGGGTGCTGGGCGGGAAAAAAGGCGGGATAACTGTGCACGGACGAGTGATGATGTCAACGTGGTATAAAAGGACTAACAAAAAAAAAAGTTTACGAGCGAAGGGGGGCCGGCTGGTGGTGGGGGATCGTAGAGGGCAAGAAGGTCATGCAGAGCTTGCAGTTTCTGGATGATTCGGGTCTGGTAATCGTCGGAGCTCAAGGCACCAGAGGCAACAAGTTTATGATATTCCTGCATAGGCGTCGATTGGGTCCCCGAAGCAGTTGCTTGATAACCATGAAGTAAGTTGTGTATCGTTAATGAGGGGGAGGGGGACTAGATTTGCACACCTTGATTAGGAGGTTGAAGAAAGAGACCTGGTTGTACATCGGTCGATGTAGTATGTGTGCTAGCAAGAGTCGAGTTGAACAGATTATTTCTGAGCGTACGGGATAGAGCGATCGGCTTTAGCGAGGGGGGCACGGCAACTGTGAGGGGGGCAATGATATTAGGTGAGGTTCGAAGTGGGTAAATATGGGCATTGCGGGGTATTGGGATACGTGGACCAAGCAAAGGTTTCATCAGATGTCTAAGCCCGATCAAAAAGAAAAAGAGAAAGGATTTGCAGCGTCGTATAGACTGTTGAAGGAAGAAGGAAAAGGAGAAAATAAGGATTATTGTGCGCGGCGCGGGGTTCAGAGACGCACGCGGGGATCACATTCACGTGCACTCCGAGGCTAGCCTTTCCGCAATGATTATGACTGCGACTGCGATTATGACGTTGTCTTCATCCCTCCATGCCTCATACCTCATGCCTCATGCCTTATGCTATGATATGCTATGCTATGCTATGTGCTATGATGCTATGTCACCCGCTTTCGGAGTTTTCTCCGTGACCCGGCTTGCTCCTTCCTTGAAGCCGTAAAGCCGTGAAGCCGTGGAATTACGAAACTTGTGTGCGTGTTATGATACTTCGGCCCGCCCACCAGAAAGCTTAAGGGATCAATATGTGTGGCCCTGGCTCCCCGAAGACGGCGTGGAAGCGAGGTCATGAGCTCAAGGACCAAGAGTGAGAGTACGCCGTCTAGTGTGTGGATGTGGATGTAGATGTTGAGGTTGAGGTTGAGGTTGAGGTTGAAGTTAAAGTTGAAGTTGGGTACTATTCATTAATTGGTCTCATTGACCCATTATTCTTATCCCAAAACTATAGAACTATAGTGGTTGGTTGGTTGTGCAAAGGCAAAAAACAAAAAAGATGACCAGGCACGGGATCCGGCTGTGGGGAATGTTTTGCCGTGCCGTGCCGGAAAATGACGGAGACGACAATCATGTGAAGTCATAATTTCGTCCGAGCCCGAAGCATACACGAAACAATAATGAATGTCTCTGCCTCTGCTCTGCTGTGCTCTGCTGTACTCTGCTGTACTCTGCTCTCGTGTATTACGATGAGAGTGGGCATCTATCCCGAGTCGTAGTTTGTACTACCGGTACTGTAGATTGACCAGACCAGATCAAATCAGATCAACGACCCCGTCCCCGGAAGCTACGCGGCGGAGCTTATAAATAAATAAATGATTGCGACTGCTGTCACAACTCACAACAACCCTTCCTCAAAAGACCCATCAGCTCACTTCATCTCACTTTACCTCACTTCTACAACCCTCACTCACATTTTTAACCAAACCTATACAATGACCGCCACCGTTGAACAACTCGAAAAGCTTGTCGGGCAGGAGTATGCAAGTGAACCTGTGAGTGTGCATTCAAAGCTCTAGCCCCCCCATCAGCTAACATCACAAACCCAAGGTTGGCTGGAACACCCGAGACCTCTCACGTACGCCATCGGGATCGGTGCAAAGACATCCGAAAAGCAATTTGTATATGGTACGCTAGCCTTCTTCAACTACTGCTCCTGCGTCTCAATGTTTTTTTTTTTTTCAGAACTTGGTACATCTCCTCCCTAAGGATCTTCCCCTCATAAATCATTCAAACTCAATCCTTTACTTTCCAGATCCCTCATTCGCCGCCTTCCCCACATATCCTGTCTCTCTCTTCCTCAAAGGTTCGGACAGATCCCCTTCATCGCGCCGTGCCATCAGCTCTTAAACCCCCCTCCCCCTTTCATATAGGTGCCGACCAAGACGTAGTAAACTTTTCTGAACGTGTCGAGGGAAACAATACCATCAAAGGACTCCCCAATTTCGACCCGAGACGCGTCGTGCACGCATCGCAGACCATCGAAATTCTCAAACCGCTCCCGCTCGTCACTGGAGCCGGTTGGAGACTCAAAAAACGTCTTGCGTCCATTCGCGAGAACAGTGAGTTGTCATTTTCAAATACAATTCCCGCATTCTTTTAAACGAAACACTCTCCCTTCCCTCCTCCCCTCCTCCAAAAAAAAAAAAAAACAGATAGCGGTGTCATCATCGAAAATGAGTTCACCCTCGTAGACCCAAACGACACGCCCTACGCTCGTCTCTTTGTACGTTCTTTCTCAACCCTCTTTCTTTTTTGTTGTTTGTTGCATGCAATCTTATACATCACCCAGTCCGCCTCCTTCAATCTTGCAGGGAAGATCACCGGGAAGCGCTTCGCACGTAGCGTCACCTCCCCGCCTCAACACGAATCCATTCCAAAGAACCGCTCTCCCGACTGGGTTGTGCGGGAACAGACTTCACCAGAGCAAGCCCTCATCTACCGTCTTTCAGGCGACTATAATCCTCTCCACGTCGGTGCGTAGCTCACTTCAAATCCAAACACTACACACCTTTTCTTTTTTTCTGACGTGCTTTGTGTTGTTGTTGCTTTTTTGGGGGGGCGTGGTAATATAGACCCTCGCGTAGGTGCAGATGCCGGTTTCGGTGGTGTGATTCTTCACGGTCTCTCTACATTCGGTTTCGCCGCTCGCGCGATCCTGAACGCTGTCGGTGGCGGTCAACCTTCCGCCTTACGTTACTTTGGCGGGCGCTTCACTGCGCCGGTCGCTCCTGGGGATGAACTCGAGACGAGCGCGTGGGCAATCAAGAAGAACGCTGTCGATTCGACGACCGAAGTCGCGTTTGAGGTGAAGAACCTCAGGACGGGAAAGGTGAAAGTTTTTTTTTTCACACCACGCCTAGGGATTTTTTTTTATTGAACTTTTTTAAAATTTTTTTTCTGTAGGTGGTCTTTGGTGGTGGATTTGCAAGAGTTGTCAAGGCGGAGAGGTCCAGGTTGTAAAATAAATAAAAACTAAAAAATTCGAGACCTCTTATCATATCATACTCATACATGTTTTTTATTTATTTTATTTGGGAGGTGATTGGTAGTGTACCTTCCTAAATTGGCATAAACAAGAATTTGGCATTATTTGTTTTCTTATTTATTTGTAATGTCTCTGGCATTATTCATACCATACCTACCCTAAATGGAGGATATGAACCTGAACCCGAACCCGAACCCGAACGCAACATGGAACAAAGAACAAAGGACTCACTCACTCGCCCTTCTCCTCTTCAGACTTGATACGACGAGATCAACGAGATCATACGACTTGAGGGTATGGGGTTCGAAAGAGGAGGGGATACAGTATAACATCCATGTTTATATGCTATGCCATGCCAGTATCAATTTACAGGTCATTAAGAGAAAGATGGAGGGGGGGAGGGGGGAAGATGATGTGTGTGTGTGTGGAAGAATAAAAAAATCAGAGCAGAATGGCGGGATCAAAAGTCAAATAAAAAAAAGGTTTAGGATGCAAAAACGTGTCTGGATGAAGAGCGCATGATCTTGGAATGTGAATGTTGTGTAGATGACAAAGAATTTGTAGAGCAGGCAGAGCAGACATATGGTATGGGTGTGGAGGGGAGAGAGGAGGGGAGAGGAAAAAAAAAGGAGATCTGGTCTGTGGTCAGTCAAAAGGAAAGGACGGGATAAAATCACGTGGCAATGAAGGAGGTGCAGCTGTCACGTGCATAATGGTGTCCTTGACTGGTGGTGGGTTCATTAGCTTCTTGTGTTGTGTTAGGTTATAGTTTAGAGGTAGCCCTGTCGTGTCGTGTGGTTTGTGTGATGTGGGTCACGTGTCAAAACCGGTGGGAAGGAAAGGGAAGGGAAAGGGACTTTGCATGTCGAGGATGGGTCTCCCGAGCGTGGTCGTGAGCAGGCTGATGATCATGCTGCTGATGTTGATGCTGATGATAAGTTCTAATAATGTGATGTGGATAATGATGGAAGGAATGTCGACGTGGAACGACTCCGGCCCTCGTCGGTGGCGGAGACGCTGGGATCAGGACAAAGCTGCTGTTGTTCATAATACCTTCTTCTCCTTCTCCTTCTTCTTCTTCTTCTTCCTCCACCCCCACTACTTCCCCCTCCCCCTCTGAGTGCCACGTTATCAGCTGTGGGGAGACTGGAATATTATCAGTAAGCTTTCTTTTCTCATCGCTAACCGGGAGAATGGAAAGTTTGGGAGAAGGAGCGAGCACGCTGAGGACGCGCTTGAAACGACTCTTCCCGTCGATGGCGTCACCTTTGATAAGCCACATATCGGTGGTGGTGGTGTGGCGACGACTCGTGACTTGCCCCGTACCGGTTCCCTTCCCTTTGCAAGAAGAGTTGTAGATGGCGCCGTTTATGGGCGATGTATACGGTACGACGGAATGCCGAACATGAGGTGCACCGAGAATACCATGTGGTATAGGAACAGGATGACGCAGCAGTAAGTTCAGTGCCAAGATGGGAGATGAGATCGTCACGCTGATAACAAGGAGAGTAGACGTAAACGTGTTACTCCTTAAGTTCGAGTTGTTCATACAGATAAAGTACGGCAAAGCCAACAACTAGGGAAAAAAAAAAACTCAGTTATTGTTTGTTTCCTTTTTAAATATTGACTAGGCCAAATGAGAAAAAAAAAGAAACATACTAAAGGGATCCAAACTCCAGCCAACCAGGCTAGGATGCGCAAAACAGAAATCTCGATTTCAGGGGAACGCGGAGCGACCGGAGAAGGTTTGCCCTTTTCCACCTGAGCAGCAGATTGGGCGTATTCATGACCGGCTGGAACCCCCCCTACCGTTCTCACGTTTCTAACGGGAGCGATGACCGGGCGACGAGCCCAACTCCTTCCCTCACTAGCGCTACTACCACTACTACCCCCAGCGAAACTGAAATCCCGCGTTGGGGTCGAAGCGATCGCAGAATCCACCACGTGTTGACTCCTATTAGGCAAACTGGAGTACGACCACGCAGAAAGAGTGGGATGCGTGCCAAAGGACGACGTGATCCAAGAGTTAGCCGAACTTAAAGTTAAAGCGGCGGCACGAAGGGACTGGGCACGACGACGGATCGGTTCAAAGTCCCTGCCCAGAGTGTCACCTCTGCGTGGTGAGGGAGTCCGTGGAAGAACGGGAACGGTAGATTGCATGCCTGGGGTAGGTCGGAAAGGGAATATGGAAGGAGGGGTGATCGATGTTTGCTCAGGACTAGTGCGTGAGCGGGTGGTAGAGTAAGAAAAGGGGGAAATAGAAGGTCCGCGACGACGAGAGCTCGCTGGGGACGTAATCCACGAACTACCCTCCCGAATAGCATCTATGTCCTCAGTGGCAAGGGCGATCTGCGGCTTCTGGACACTTTCACCGCCGGATGATGAAGTGGACGGCATGTTCTTATCGAGATCGAGCTTTGTAAGGTTACGCTTGATAATGATTAACGTGCCAACGAGAGAGCCAAATATGATAGTGTTCAATGCAGCGATCGCAGAAGAGTATCCGATATATCCGATACGGAAACTCCAAGATGTCGTATCAGTGAGAAGGCTGACCGTAATTGTGGACAAGGTGGCCAAGAAGGTGAAGGGTACCCAAAGCATCCAATGTCCAAAACCAAAGGAGACTGACTTGCGCAGACGGACGTGAATCAGGATGATAGCGGAGACGATGAGAAAGCATGTTTGACGAAGGGTCAGGGCGATCCAAAGACGGGATGCCGAGCCAGTGGTGCCGGAAGGATTCTTAGCAGCAGCGCTAATAATTGAAGCGGGATTGAACCATTGATTGAAAGCTTCCCATAGGAACACACTCAGCGCAGAAATATCGCAAAGTGCCAACCAGATATAACTCTTGTCCGCCGGAGGGAGTGAACGGGTACTTGGGCGGTTAAATCTCAACTTTTTGTGTTTGTTCATTTTTGTTTTTGTTTTAAATTCAAAAAAAAAAAAAAGGAAATCAAAAGGGTCAAAATCCCAAGATCAAAAATAAAAAATTGGAATGCCATACCGGATGAACTCGTCTACTCAGGGAACGAGAAGGTAGAATGGAGTGTAGAATACGAAGGATGATGAATGCGGAGCATACTATCGAGGAAAAAGCGAGCGCGACCAAGGGCATCAGAGGAATCATCTTGAATTTTGATCGTAAAGAAATTTTGTTGGTTAATTTCAAGGGGCGTGTTTTGACAAAAAAAAAAAAAAAGAAATCAGATTCGTCGAGAGGCGTGTGAGGACATCAAACGTCCTTTCGTGAGTGAGCGTTCTGGTACTAGGAGGAAGGGAGGAAGGGATGAGGGGAAGTAGTCAAGTACGAATCGAAAAAGAGTCAACCAACCAACCAACCAACGGCAGTTATTCGGCGGCGGCGAATAACTGCCGATTTACTTTGCTGTTCCAATTATAATAAATGGACCCAGTCGCGAGTCAAAAGTTATATTATAAACACAGCGCTCAATGTCGTGTCACACTCTCCGTGAGCGGCTGCTACTGCGCAACATCCGAAAAAGAAAAAGAAAGTGTTATGGTACCTGTCATTTCAGTATAAGCGGTAAGGCACTGCTGATGCCCTGCTCATTTGCGGCGTTAAGAGTAGTAGTTAGAGGGGAAGAAGAGGGTGGGTTTTTAATGAGTTTGGACTCGGGACCGGTTGATCACTGGTAACCAACGTAACTTGTAACTTTTTTGTTAGTTTTGCTAGTGTTCTGCTCCGGGATGTGCGTGGGAAGATGATGCTAATTGAAAACTCAGCGAACATGTCAAAATAATAATGGTAAAGAGTAGTTTACAGTGACGGGTGACGGTGACGGTGATCAAGTTGGAAAGCAAGCTAATCACTAGTTCATAGTGGCATATAATCCCCAACAAACAAATGGCTATATCGTCAACGCGACGGCGGGCGTAGATATGGGCGCAGGCACTGGACTGATACTCATCCCGCCAAACGATGCACCGAGCCCGTCCGGATCCACTTCCAGATCTGCACCACCGCTACCACCACCGCCAGCGACAGCACCCATCGCGTCAAACCGCCGGAGTCTACGCTTCCCACCCATATCCAGTCCTCTTCTAACCACTCCTTCTGGCATCTCTTCCTCCCCCTCCCCCTCTTTCTCCCCCTCTCTCTCTCCCTCTCCCTCTCCCTCTCCCTCTCCCTCTCCCTCGCCTTCATCGTCATCCTCCTCATCATCCCCACCAATCGCGACGCTCTCCCATTCACAATATATCGGTTCTATATACGAACTCGAGCGTGGAAGCTTGTAAGGATCAAAGGGGAAGAAGGACGTGATCTCGCTCAGCGTCATCATATTCGTATTCGTGCTGCTGGGGAGAGCGGCGGCGGCGGCGGCGGCGAACGGTTGCTCGGTGCGGTTCACCGGATTTGCTACGAGTAACGGGAAGACATACATGAACCCTGTGGCGTGCGCTACGCGAGCGAACTGACGAGCCACATTCTCAGAGCAGAACTGGAGGAAAAAAAGAAAAAGAAAAAAAGAAAAACGGTATACAAGTCAGACAAAAAAAAAAATAGAGTAATAAAAGTGAAGTGACCTTGAGTGGTTGGAGTGGACAGGCAACGACACGCTGCACAATGTTAAGCTCCGTCATCCACATCCTCTTTGCGTGACTTCTCAACGCATCCAGCTCTACCTCTCCCTCTTCCACACCCTCTACAAGATCCCTCCAACGAAAACAAAATATCAAAAACACCGCCTGGACAACAGCGTAAAAAACTCCCAAAGGCGCGGCAGCGGCGTCATCGTCGTCTCTATTACCGCTCTCGTGCGCATCAACCTCATGTTCGAGGAAACGACACAACACTCGAACGGTGCGCCGTACTGCTTCAGGGCCGACGAACGTGGCACGTGAGACGAAAGAGGCGACATAGCTGGCCGCCGCCGCACGAGCGATTTCGGGTTCGCCAGGTTCAAGCACAGCATGGGCGACCAGTTCGCCTAGGAAGAGGTCCGCGTAGGCCGTGTCACGTGAGGCAAACCAGAAGAGGAGGAATTGAGTGTAGCGCGATTTGAAAGTGCAAAGGATCGTGCGGGCGAAAATGGCGAGTAGCGTATGGAATTGCGCTAGTTGCGCTGCTTTTCTGTCCTCTTCTGATTCGGCGGCGGCGGCCGGAGAGGGCGTTCGTGGAGAAGTGGGGGGGAAAGTGGGGCTCGATATCACGGGTGTGGAACGTCCTGATGGTGAGGTGGAGATGGAGGTAGAAGGAGGTCGTCGGTCAAAGTGGTCAAAGAGAAGCTTGAGGATGGCATCGAGCTTGTTCACCATGTCTGTTATACGACCCAGGTCGGGTGGTTCTTCCATGGGTAAGGCATCATCGTCATCCCGACTACCTGCCTCAGAAGACAGATCTGAAAAGTCGTCGCCACCTTCGAAACCCTCATCATCGTCTTCTTCCCCAGGATTATCACTCAAATGTTCCTGACCGACGACAGTGTCGAATGGATCAAGATCGAACAGATCTCCTTGTTCCTGTGCAATACCTGTCGCCTCAAGCTCGTCTATCTCAACCTGTATCTCCACCTAAATCATAAATTTATGTTCGTGAGCGTTCTACAAACTCAACGAGATCTAGGAAATCCTGGCAAATAATCAACTCACGTCCACCTGAATGGTACGATCGATGATCGTCGACAGTAGGTTGTCTGCTATCTCCGGGCAGTAATCCGTGATTCGGAGCATATTGCGAATATAGGTAATCTGCGATGCCTGAGACTGTCGTTTATGAGGAAAATTTTGTACAAGGAGCAGCTGAAGGGTAGACGGGAGCGTGGGTACAAGTGCCAAGAGGTGTCGCAGGAGATGATGTATGCGGTCATAGACTGTACGTCGAGTGAGAGGTGCGGAGGACTCGGGAAGACCCGTTTCGAGGGCCTGCAGACCCGATTCTTTAAAGTCGTAGTAGTTCGTCAAGTGTGATTCAGAAACGAAGAAAATAAAATAAAAGATAAAAAAAAGGAGTTATTGTTGTTAGAACGTACGGTATGTGAAACCTTGGGTGATGTGGCCGAGTACGAGAGAAAGATACTCTGGTCGTGCGCTAACGAGAAACCTGATGAAGGAGATGTACGTCTTGACGAAATTCGAATCCAGAGTCATCCACGGCAATCGCACGATAGCTTCTATGAGTGTGATGTGCGTGCGATCAAGGCGGGAGACGACGTGCATGAAAGCGTGTAGCCACAGACGAAGCTGCGGTATCGGTGAGGGAGCGTCGAAAGCCATTTTCTTGATGTTGAATTGATCCACAAGCATATCATAAGATTCATTATTCCCCTATTATTTTTTTCGGCCAAATCAGCTTACCAGAAAACTTTTAATTTATCTTTTTTTTTTTCGAAGAAAAGAAAAACGCACAAAGGTCTTTTGTTGTAGAGCGTTATTCACAAACGCGAGGTACATACCCTTCCGAAAACGTTCATCCTGCTTAATTCTGGAGTTTGTAGCGATGGGACGTGGGGAGGAGGAACCATCATCGAGCAAGGTAGGCGAAGACAACAAGGATGAGATCGATCTTCGAGACCTTAATCGGCGGTGAGCGTTGCTACCTTCAGGACTGGTGGGCGTGATGGACAATCGTCGTTTAAGATTACTACTACTAGAAGCAGCAGAAGCAGAAGCAGCAGCAGTAACAGCAGCAAAGTCAAAGTTGTCGTCGTTCAAGGATGGAAGAGGTGACTTTTGGTTGTGGTGGCGGTGCGGCAACGATGGTGAGTTCATCTTCATCATCATCTGTTGTTGTCTAGAATTAAGATTAAGAGAGACAGGACCGAACTTTGGAGGGCGTTGATTAAATTGTGATAATCTCGAATGTGGATCCATTGTCGTTTTGACTGGACCTGGGTTGGGAGGAGAGGGGGGAAATTGGGCTTACGTCATATAAATAACCGAGCCAGCCAGCAACCCACCCAACGTCCCGGGAGCCGCGCCGGAAGGGAAAGGGAGTACAACCAACTCAATCTCATCGACGACGACGACGACGACGATGTCCTCCGCCCTCTCACCTTTCTCTGCCGCACACAGACGTTACGTCAAATCTCTCTACAAACGCATGCTCGAAAACGAGCGTAACTGGGTAGTCCGCTACGATCTCTGGCGTGCTCGCGCCTGCGTCGTCCGCGCCGAGTTTGAGCGCAATCGGTACTCTCTTCCCCTCTTCCCTTCCCTTCCCATTCCCCTTCTCATTCCCATTCTCTCTCACGCTTTTTTTTTTTTTTTTTGATTTGGGACCAGAAACGTTCACGATCCACGTGCACTCGCAACGATATTAGAAAAGGCAGAAGAAGAATTAGCTTGTAAACGTCACCCGGATCCTTACGTCCGTACGTTAAAAAAAAATTCTTGCCTTACCCCCCCTCCCCATCCTCATCTCCTCCCCGTAATAGATTCTAATCTCCCTGGTGGTACAAAGTGGTGCGTGGCGGGGCTGCTCACTCCCTTTTTTCCCAACGCCTCATTATTTATTGCTTTTTAAAAAACATTTTTCAGGGAACGCAACGCACCCGTACGTACCCATCACCGTCTTTCTAATATGATGACGATGAACCCCAGACCCTCCAGCCTCCCCTTGGCCCCATTTTCGACCACGAAGCTCACCATTAAGAGAGAAAACACCTTTTTTCTTTCTAATTATATTACCCTCCCATATCCGAGAAATTAGAAACTACATGTGTTTTATATCTCCCTTTCCCACGCGTGTTCTCTTTTTTTTCTCAAATTTCAGCAAACGCAAAAACAGAATCGAGAGAGAGAGACGAAGAGACGAAGAGCCGACTGACGAATTACAGGGGTAAAAAAAAACACATGTAAAAAGCCATTGCCAAGTCAAGCTCCAAAAAGAAAAAGAAAGCAAAGCAAAGAAGTAAAGTAAAGAAAAAAAAACGCGATGACGATGTGTGTATACGTACGTACGTGCACGCTGTAAAATACATAGTTGACGACGCTTTGACGTCCACTGCACATGTAGTCTCCGGGGCACTACAAGATGAGATTGACCCGGAACACGCGGAAGACCGACTTCCAGCAACGACATGGCCTTTAGGCGACCTCCTAGCTGCACGACATGATCTACTCCACTCTCGTATCTTTAACAGCTAGTAACGTAGCACATCATAATAAGTTCGAAGCCTACTGTATTGATCACAATCAGAATCACCAAATTCAATTCATGACTACACAGCCGTGAGAGCCTCTCGTCGTACCCATTAGCAGCTCAGCTTGGTCTGCAATGTTACAACTGATCACTGTAATGTTCCGATCGACCAATGTCCAATCAGAACATCGCACCGCGTACGTTGGCTTCAGTGCTCAACGTTGCATAGCATTCCCAAGTAAAGTATCTTGAGTACCTCTGACGTGACGCGAGAGTGTCCGAAAGATTTGGAAAGCAATTAAGACGAGGATCCCTTGTGCTTTTCTCTAGACACTTAAGTCATAAAGGCCAAGGCCATGCACAAAACAATGGCGACCACACAGAGATAAAGCCCGATCGCTGGCGCCTTTTTTTGCCTCTCAGAAAGTACGCTCGATGACCTGTCCTATTACGGTACTACTGGTCGCTCTATACAGGAAACATCAACTTTTGTTTCCCGCCAGCCAAAATTTTCAGAGGCCCCCGAGAACGGAACGTAGAGGGTGTTTTATTTTGATGGTGCACAACTGACTTAGACGTAGCCGAGATCATGTAGACGCAAGCTGGAGAGACTTGTGTAATGAATATTTGATTGAGTGCCTTGCGCCACATGGTAAGGCACTGCGCAGATGCTGAGTTGCCTCACAAACATGCTTGATATAGGGCAAATAATCCTCATCTATTATTCTAAGAGAGTCCCCCGAACGGAACTTGAGGGCATTTGATCGTGTCCACTTGCGTTATCGTAACAGTTCGAGTGGATCGGCGACAACTTCCAGCCGTGACTGCAAGGTAATACGCCATCTCTTGATTGAAGGTGGATGGCAATGAGTCAGCAAGTGGAAACAAAGTATCTCACTCACTTTCTCCCAACCACCATGGCCCCAATGCTCACCCTGTTTTGTCTCGTTATCGATAACCAAAAAGTTCCTATTGGGAACGCCTTCAAGATTCAAATCCGATCGGATCGCGATACCTCAGACCTGCGAAAAGTCATCAAGAACGAGATGGCTCCCAGACTGAACCACCTGGCGGCAAGTGAGCTCAATATTTTGAAGCTATCGACGGACCCGCCCATCAATACTGCAAGCAAGAATATCTTCGATGAGATCAAGGCCATCGATTTTTCCAGCACGAACGTTCAGGACCTTCCTTCCGCCGAGGAGCTCTTTCAACACTGGGAAAATAGCCCAGATAGGCGCCACCTGCATATTATCGTGCAAGTTCCATGTAAGTTTCGATCATTATCGGATTGCCACACATATTTGACAATAATTCAGCGGTCGAGAGGCCCGAGAAGAGGCGAAAAATTGACGACAATCAGGAATGGGATGATGATGCATTTTTCGAGGCAGCCAAGTATCTGCATAGTACCATATGGAACACTTCATTCGACGAAAGAGTCAAAACACATTATGTCCCAGAGTTGAGAAAAAGCTTCAAATATCTGACCACGGACTCACTTTCAAAGTTGCGACTAAAGGATCTTGACTTTATGGAGACAGTTCTTATGATCCGCCAAGAATACGATGACGCTCTTAACGTGATAAAGGAGATATCCCTGAATCGTGAGACTTCCCGTATAGGGGGTATAATTATCACGGGCCAACCAGGAATCGGTATGTGTGTGTTGCAAATGATGAGGACGTTGCTCTGATATTTATCAACACAGGAAAAACATGCTTCCTGTTCTATCTTCTGTTGCTCCGTTTGAGTAGTGGCCAGCCTACAGCTTTCCAAAAACGTCCTACGTATTACCTCCTCTTCACCGACTCAGGTGTAGAAAGACACATTCTTGAATCTGGTGCACTTCCAGTTGGAACGTTGGCCCTTTCCGATTCCAATGCGCAAGTTGAAAAACCATGCAACGGCTTCCTCTATGCTAGCAACAGGGGAACAGCTTTCGTCGTACAAACAACGTCTCCGAAGGCGGACCGGTGGACGGGTTGGGAGAAGTATCATAACGGGTTTCTGTATGTGATGGAATGCTTCTCTTGGGACGAGATGCATGTACTCGGGTCAGTTCAGTTTTTTGATTGCAAGTGGTGCTTTCGTCCCTGCTAAGGATTTCCCATAGCACCTTACTTAATCTCTCAGTGGAAACCCTCAAGAATAATTACGAAAAATGGGGTCCTTCTGCGCGTACCTTGATCAAAATGATACGAACCCCTTCGTTCCTTGAGAAACATGAAGGCTTTGTAAAGAGGATCGCAGATGATTTCGCTAACGATTTTCGTGGCTACACCAAGGACATTAACGCTATGGGGGCCTGCCACAGACTTATTGCCATCCACCCGAGTGGTACGAGTCTTGAGAAGAGGGGAGTCCCAATTGGAGAAATCGCAACAGAGCACTTGAATAACTTGGTTCTCGATGCCAGAGGAGGGCGCACTGTCGAGAAGCAGTTGGAGTTTTACAACCTGATAAGCAGCCATAAACATTTCAGAGGTTCAGCGGGATTTATGTTCGAAATGTTTGTCTATGCTTCGCTTTCTTCAAAGGGGCACTCAACTGGGGAGGGACTCGTTTGCACCGCCGTGCATTCTAATTCGCCATCATTGACTATCCCTGTGTGCGGGGGCTGGAGTCCATTCACTTCGAACCCCGAGGACGTGGGGGATCACGAGACGCCATTCTGTTTGAAGCCTGATGCCCAAAACTTTCCCACCGCTGACGCCATCATTTGCACAAATGAGCATGTCATTACAATTCAGGCAACGATCGCTGACACCCATAGCGCGAAGGTGACAGGGTTTTATCAAGTTTTTGATGGTCTTCCTCCGAAATACCGAAATAATCGCACGTGGTGTCACGTATTTGTTACAGACAAGGGCGGAACTGCGAAAAACTTGCGGGATCAATGGAGGCGCAAACCGATTACACGGCTGAGTGTTGAGGGTGGGGAAAACAACCTAGTCGTCCACTTCTACTCTTGTGTTCTCAATCCAGCACAAGATGACTAACAAGGTTTTATCGGTATGTAGGAATCGGCTATACATAGTCGTTGAGACTTAATTGAGGAATATGAGTAGTATGAGTAGGAAGCTGAAACAGATGAGGGAATTGATTCCAATGGGTCCAATGGGAACATTTCAGAGGTACGGAATAGATCGCCTGACGATGTGTTCATTCTTCTGATTATTTTTTGTGTGACACAGATGGACGAAGATTGAGCTGACCATTATGGAGACGTCGTTTCTATACCTTCCCTTAGCAATAGGGAATTATGTAGCTTGTTGGCGCTTATCTCAATAGCGCTGTTGGTCAAACCAAAAATGTATCGATACGAAGACCTTTTATTTTTTGTTAGTTCCAGGGGAAGTGGGCTACATTACAATAACACAACGATGAATGCAATGGCAATATATACATCGTGTAGATGAAAGGGAGAGGAGCGGAGGGTATTCCGATGCGGGAACTACGAATTTCAGATTTAGAGTTGAAATAACAACGCGTAATGTACTTAATGCTGCGAAACGTGAGTGTCGCCCCAAGGGGAAAACGTAGACGGGATATCGCAGAGTTTAGTTACAACCACACCTGATAACTCGAAAACAAAGCTGCGAGGAGGTGGTTGAAGTGAAAGCAGTGAGCAGGGATATCGTCGTATCATCCAATAGCACTCGGTTCCAGCACTTGGCATCTACCTCAACAAGCTAGCATCCACCCTTCTCATTGATCTCACAAGTGGTCATCATGGCCCATTTAATCCTGCAAGTCAACGATAGTCTTCTAAGCGGAACTACCAGGTGTGTCCCCCGTGAAGCACGCGCCGCAAAGTTAAGTTTCGCTTGGAGGGACCCTGACTTCCGTGTGGAGAACAGCCGCCGAGGGAACCTGAAACGACGCGTTCCTCCCCCCGCCTACCTGATTGATGGGACGAAGGGAATGCAGTACTATTGCATCGACATCTAACGCTTGTAGCCGTGCAGACGGTTAAACGAGGTACGCCTGCTACGCTGTTGAACTTAACTTCTCCCTGGACTTTAAAAAAGAATCCTCCAATAGACACAACAACAACAACACCACCAGCGAAACGCCGCCGAGAACGCGCGAATGTCCCATTTGTAACGAAACACATCCCAATTCGTCTACTCGGTCAGCACCATACACTCGAAAGTGCACGCGTACAGACCATCCTTGACCACGTTGGCGATCTCGAGGAATTCTCTGACCCACACGCGCTGGCTCACGCACCGTACGTCACACCAACACCACCGCCACAACTCCTACCCCCACCTCCACTCATTTTAACTCAAATCCTTGTCCCTCGCTCGTTTACCCCCCATACATCTCAGGCAGTACGATCATCCGGCTTTTGGTGCTCTGTTGGCCGATCTAGAGCATTTGGAGATACATAGTGCTGGTACGGACGCGTGGACTGACCTTGTCACGGATCCGCTACCGCCTGGGCTCATCTCCCCCTGCGAACCCTTCTTCTCACACACCTTACCCCGTCGGATCTTGACTGCGCCGAACGTAATGACGACGACGACAATACCAAGGGGAATAGCGATAGCGACGACACAGAACCTCGTTCATCTTGAGGCGCTCTCCCTATCCTTCTCCGACCCCATCGGTGTTTTCTACATCACCTACTCGTTCGCGGACCTCTATTTCCCACGCCTTCGCGCGCTACGATTGCAACACGTCCAGTTCTCTGAAGCGTGTGACGCCGAACGGTTCATCACGAGGCATAGCGCCATGTTACTCGAGCTCCACCTCGCGCATTGCCAAATTGCTGTCCCACAGAATTCTGCAGGCCAACAAGCTGTGGATGCCGCGGGTGTGATAGCGGCGGCGGCGACGGCGGCAGCAGCAGCAGCAGCAGCAGCAGCAGCAGCAGCAGTAGCAGCGACGGGGACGGGGCACGGCGGCAGTGAAGAACTTGTCATGCCTGATGAGGATGGTTTCGATGATTGGCCCGTCGTCCCGCGGCCGTGGTCGGACGTGTACCTCGAGTTTGCGAAGAAGCTCGATCGATTGGTGTTCTTAGATGTGCAAGATCCCTGGTGGATGAGTTTCCCCGACCGATATGTGGCTTATTCTCCCCGAGACGTGATGCAATTTTTGGAAGAGGGCCGGGAGGAAGATGTACGCGCGCTCGAGATCTTTCGACGGACGGTCAAGGAACGTGCGGAACGTTCGGGTATGGAGTATAAGCGTGAGTTTTTTTTTAAACATTTTTGGTGGAAATGATCATGAATTTTTATTTTTTATTTAGCCGCCCTCAGGATACCAGACGAGGATGAATTTATCTGCGACTGCCACTAGAGATGTATTACCACACGCCATCATCTTTGTGTTTTCTTTTTGTAGACATTGTACTCTCCAACTAACGTCATTACTAGTCAGTTCCGTAGCACCTAGAACCCTGCCACGTGTACCTTTTTTTTTTTTCTTTCTTTCGCAGTATAGTACAGCAATCTTTATTTCCCTGTATGAGAACCATTTTGTATGTCCTGCCTGGTTCACGTATACCGTTACTGCATTCTCGTTCTCGTTCTCGTTCTCGAAAGTGTGCCCTGCGCGTCTATCAGAGATCATTTATATCCAGGATCCAGGTCAGGGACCCAGGACATCCGTGTGCTCATGAGGCAGTGCACACTACGAACTTGCATCGCCCTCTTGACACAATCCAATCCATGGCCACTACAGATATATCTCAGAGTCTTCACATAACCACGCCCTCTTCGCGCTTCCAATCCATCTTCAACGATGCCATGAATGCATACAAGAAACAGACTAAGAAAGATTTAGTCACACATCCCCTAGCCGCCCGTTTACAGTCCTGCGACTCTCCAGCCGCGATTTTGGCTGTGCTTCAAGATCAAGTCCAGGATCTCAACCAATCTCGGATGCGTGATGAGAGGTTCACGAGGTGGTTGAACCCAACTGTGAACGTCCTTTACGCATTTTCTGTCACGTTGGGAGAGGGTGTTGGTCTGGTAATCCTCAATCCAAAATATATTTTTAGCTTTTTTTTTTTTTTACGTCTCATCGATGTTTATTTCTTCCCAGGTTTTCTCACCCGCAAAGACCATTTTTGCGGGTATTGGCGTCCTTTTATTAGTGAGAATTTGTTCCTTGATGACTTTCTTAAACCGATGTAACCGACGAAATCACCTAGGCAGCTAGGGATGTCAGTGCAAGCCACGACGCGCTCATTGACTTGTTCGAACGCATTGAGAGTTTCTTCAAGCGCCTAGAGACTTACACCGAAGTGCCACCGACTATGGCAATGACGGAGATAATTGTGAAGATTATGGTTGAGGTGCTCTCCATCCTTGCTATTGCGACGAAGCAGATCAAGCAGGGACGAACTAGTGAGTGGATTCCCAGAAATGAAATGTGTTGCTCTTGGCTCATAATGATATAGAGAAATATATGAAGAAGCTGGTGGGAAGGACGGATGTGGAAGATGGGCTGAAAAGACTGGACAAATTGACCCAGGATGAGGCCCGGATGGCGACCACGCAACTCTTGAAGATCACACACAACGTAAATGAGAAAGTAATGGGTGTCAGTGGCCAGGTGAAGAGCGTCAATGACAGAGTGAAGGGTGTCGATGACAAGGTGGGGGAATCGGCTACGAAGTGGAAAATGTCAACCACAAAGTGAAGGGCGTCAGTAATAAAGTGAAAGATGTCGACAATAAAGTGAAGGTGATCATTAATGGTACGTGAAATCTGGTTTTGTGCTCAGTAACGCTATCCTGAACCATTTATGTGAGTAAGGGGGCAAGGAAGCAAAAGTAATCATGCAACAGACTGCAAACAGCATCGACAATTTGAAGTGTTCGTGACAGCCCAACCTTGCCCAATTGACATCGTCATCTTAAACATTTCAATAGGGAATCAGATGCGAGACAATATCCGAAAGTGGCTGTCTCACCCAGATCCTTCCATAAATCATAACATCGCGTGCGATGCTCACCACAAGGGAACAGCAGAATGGTTCTTCCAAGGCAGTGCCTTTAATGAATGGAAGTCTACTGGTTCCCTCTTATGGGTTCACGGCAAGCGTACATCTTCTCCACCTGTCGTTATCCGACCCTTGATGACGTTAATGCTGCTCTCGTAGCGGGTTCGGGAAAGAGTATCCTCTGGTTCGCCGCCTTTCTTCCAACTGTTTCTGCTCAGGGGAACTTATATTATCGATCAGTTCAACAATAATTCAAGACATCGTAACTCTACGTGACGCTGGATTAGCTTCCTTGGCCTATTTCTATTTCGACTTTAGGGACGCCGACAAGCAAAGCCGTCGCAATCTGCTCTCTTCACTTCTTACTCAGCTTTCTGCTCGGTCTGACCCTTGTTGTGACATACTCTCGCAACTTTATACGGCGCACGACAGTGGCGCACAAAAGCCAACTGATGGCGCCTTGACACAGTGCTTGAATAAAATGCTAACTCTCCTGGATCACGACCCAATCTACATCATTGTGGATGCGCTCGACGAATGCCCCAATGCGTCGGGCATGCCTTCTCCACGGGAACAGGTGCTTGATCTCGTGAAGGAGCTCGTTAATCTTTCCCTTCCAAGTCTTCACATCTGTGTTACGAGCCGTCCAGAAATCGACATCCGAGATGTCCTCAAGCCTTTGACATCTTGTCGCATGTCCCTTCACGATCAAGGTGGACAAAAGAGAGATATCCTCAAGTATGTACGCTCTGTCGTTCACTCAGACATAAAGATGCAAAGGTGGCGAGATGAGGATAAGAATCTGGTTATTGGGACGCTCTCGGAAAGAGCAGACGGAATGTGAAGGCGTCAGTTTATGGTTGAAATACTTGCTTATGCCTTTACCCCAGGTTTCGATGGGTGTTCTGCCAGTTGGAAACCCTGAGACACTGTCTCCCACCGAGTGTCCGGCGTACACTTAATGAATTACCCGAATCCCTGGATGAGACTTACGAGCGCATGCTTAAGGAGATCAAGAAGCCTAACCAAGTCCACACTCACCGACTCTTACAATGCCTTACTGTGGCGGTTCGGCCACTTCATGTCGAGGAGCTTGCGGACATCCTTGCAGTTGACTTTGATGACGCCGAAGGGCCTCCACAGCTGAACCTAGACTGGCGATGGGAAGATCAAGAACAAGCAGTGTTGTCTGCATGCTCCAGTCTGGTTTCTATTGTCAGGGTTGACGGCTCCCGAGTCGTGCAATTTTCCCACTTCTCGGTTAAAGAATTCTTGACTTCGGATCGTCTCACCACAAGTAATGTCTCGCGCTATCGGATTCTCTCCGAGCCTGCTCATACAGTCCTCGCGCAAGCGTGCTTGGGCGCTCTACTCCGATTGGACCTACCCATCAACGGAAGTCGCACCAAGAGCATTCCCCTAGCTGGATATGCTGCCAGGCACTGGGTCAGCCACGCCCACTTCGGGAACGTGTCGTCACACATACGGGCAGGAATGGAATGTCTCTTTGACCCAGACAAATCACACTTTCCGGCGTGGGTCAATCTTTACGACATAGACCAGCCCATGTCAGGTGGCTTCGACTTCCCTTTTAGAGATCACTGGCACCTGGTGGGGGGTATGACCACTCCCCTCTACTATTCCGCACTATGTGGATTCCGTGATCTGGCAGAATACCTCATCCTCAAGTATCCGAAGCATGTTAACACTAGGACTGGTCGAAAGTTATCTGCTCTTGGGGGAGCATTGAGCCTGAAGCACTTCCAAGTTGCGGAATTACTATTCCAGCATGGCGCTGATGTAAATGTTCGAGGGGAATTAGGATGGACTCTACTGCATGCTGCGTCCATCGCTGATCTTGTCGACGTCGGGCAGTGGCTACTCGACCACGGAGCAGATCTGAATTCCCGGCAGTACGGCGGGTGGACACCACTAACTCTGGCAGCCGTTAATAGATGCACGAAGGCTGTCCAGATGCTGCTTGACTACGGTGCAGACATCAATGTCCAATGTGACCAGGGTCGCACGGCATTGCATGGCGCGTCAAAAGGGTCCGGTGATGAACGGCGTGATAACGTCAGTGTTGTGCGGCTATTGCTGAAGCATGGTGCGGATGTGGATGCTCGAGACGGGTGCAACTCAACGCCATTGCATCTGGCGGCATCCAACGGAATTCTCGAGGTAGCACGGGTGCTTCTCGAGCATGGTGCAAAGGTAGATGCTGAGGACAACGAGAGAAAGACACCATTCCAAAAGGCAGTGACAGGAGGACATCATAAAGTCGCGCGGCTGCTATTAGAGTATAGTGCTGAGCGTAGGGAGAGCACCCAAGGCAGTTTATAATATGAAATGATAGACTAAGCTGGTTGCACCGCAGCGATGTAAGGATTAAGTTAAGATGTGATACTGGCCAGCCTGAAAGAAGTCTCGGAGGGAGACACATACCTAGCTTTGTTTTGCTCCGCCATCATCCTCTCCTCTGCATTTTTGAGTGCGGGGTCTGGTTGTCGGATGTTCACCTCATAGTCATGTAAGGCAGTGAAAACAAAAAAAAAACACCGACAACGCCGACTTGCTCTCGGACAAGTTTTACGGGGTTCGGCCGTTGCAAGGAAGGAAATAACGTTCAGAAGTGTCTTGGAGGTGGTTTGTTAGTGGCTAACTAAGAACGAAGGCAAGGCAAGCCGAGTCCATTATGTGTCACAAGTGGTCCGCCGGACTCAGAGTGCCGGACTCCAGCTGCCACCAACGCCTTTGATCTTGCAGATCGCGAATGCAGGTTGACAAGGAGACCTATCTATTACTCCTCCTTTCCGATGCCAACCTCCCGACAGGTTCATTCGTAGCTTCCGCGGGTCTCGAGTCCACCGCTGCTCATGCGCTCTTCCATGTGCCTGCCACCCCCCCTGGCTCAGACACGCTGCCTTTCTCCGAAACTCAGTTGACACCTACGCACGCAGCACGCTACCCTTCGCGCGTGACGCTCACCGCGTCACCACTGCTTATGCCAGCGGGGAAATGACCGAGCTGGACGAAGCACTTCAAGCCCTCAGTCGTCTCGACGCTCTGTACGATGCGAGTACGCTGAACCATGTCGCACGTCGTGCGTCATGTGCACAAGGCGCTGCGTTGCTCACACTTTATGCAAGGGGGTTCACTCGCCCACCCTTTCTGATGTTGAAGACACCAACGACATATTTACCCCTTCTCGATGAACGTGAGAACCGGGCAGGTGCATTGGTGGCTGCACTTAAGCTGCGCGTGCGGAGAGGCGATTCTGATGCACCGGGGCACCTTCCCATCTGTTGGGGGGTTCTGGCGGGCGCGCTTGGCCTGACTGTCGGTGAGCCAGTATCCTTTTAGCCCCTCAGACGCTGCAACCGTATCACACATGGTTCAATATACAGACCGTGGAGCCTACATTCACCTCTTCCTTCATGCGCGCGGCGTGCTCTCCGCCGCAATACGCATGAACGCTTTGGGACCTTACGCCGCGCAGCAGCTCCTTCTGCACGCTGTAAAACACATGGTTGACGACGCTTTGACGTCCAGTGCACATGTAGTCTCCGGGGCACTACAAGATGAGATTGACCCGGAACACGCGGAAGACCGACTTCCAGCAACGACATGGCCTTTAGGCGACCTCCTAGCTGCACGACATGATCTACTCCACTCTCGTATCTTTAACAGCTAGTAACGTAGCACATCATAATGGGATCGAGGGCTACTGTATTGATCACAATCAGAATCAGCAAATTCAATCCATGACTACACAGCCGTAAGAGCCTCTCGTCGTACCCTTTAGCAGCTCAGCTTGGTCTGCAATGTTACAACTGATCACTGTAATGTTCCGATCGACCAATGTCCAATCAGAACATCGCGCCGCGTACGTTGGCTTCAGTGCTCAACGTTGCATAGCATTCCCAAGAAAAGTATCTTGAGTACCTCTGACGTGACGCGAGAGTGTCCGAAAGGTTTGGAAAGCAATTAAGACGAGGATCCCTTGTGCTTTTCTCTAGACACTTAAGTCATGAAGGCCAAGGCCATGCACAAACCAATGGCGACCACACAGAGATAAAGCCCGATCGCTGGAGCCTTTTTTTGCCTCTCAGAGAGTACGCTCGATGACCTGTCCTATTATGATACTCCTGGTCGCTCTATACAGGAAACATCAACTTTTGCCAGCCAAAATGTTCAGAGGCGCCCGAGAACGGAACGTAGAGGGTGTTGATATTACTTTCACTCGAGGCCGTACCTGTTGCTATGTGCCCACACCACAGGTTTACCCTTCAACTCCATTGAGCGTCGTCACGTCAGGAATCGGGAAATAAGACAAGGACAAGGGAAAGCATCACCTGTTTTTGTATCTTTATTATTTTGAAGGGTACCGTCAGTTCCTCGAGGCCCAGATAAGTGACAGAAAGTCACCCTCCTAAAGGTGGCCGTGAGATCTGCATTACAAAGGATAGGGTTTTTTATGTTCCGTTCGGTCGATAGAAGATAGCTCAAAGAAAGTTAGTTGTACTAGAATTGCAACTGTGTTTTTAAATCTGGGTCTGCCTGTCTTATTTTGATGGTGAGACGTAGCCGAGATCATGTAGACGCAAGCTGGAGAGACTCGTGTAATGAATATTTGATTGAGTGCCTTGCGCCACATGGTAAGGCACTGCGCAGATGCTGAGTTGCCTCACAAACATGCTTGATATAGGGCAAATAATCCTCATCTATTATTCTAAGAGAGTCCCCCGAACGGAACTTGAGGGCATTTGATCGTGTCCACTTGCGTTATCGTAACAGTTCGAGTGGATCGGCGACAACTTCCAGCCGTGACTGCAAGGTAATACGCCATCTCTTGATTGAAGGTGGATGGCAATGAGTCAGCAAGTGGAAACAAAGTATCTCACTCACTTTCTCCCAACCACCATGGCCCCAATGCTCACCCTGTTTTGTCTCGTTATCGATAACCAAAAGGTTCCTATTGGGAACATCCTCATGCTTCAAATCCAATCGGATAACTATACCCTAACCTGCGAAATTAATTAAGGACGAGTTGGCGAACCAGTTGAGCCACGTCGACGCGAATTAACTCGTTATGTGGAAGTTGTTGAAACCCCTGGACATCAGAGTATGGAAGATGAGGTTCTTCGATGCAACCATCAAAGAAATCGAGCTACCCGACCCAAAATCCAATCAAGCGTCACGTAGAAATGGTACTGCCGAAGCCTTCGCCAGATCGAGGAGCTCTCTGTATACTGGGAAACCAGTCCAAAGAAGGGCCATTTGCATCTCATCGTGCAAGTTCCATGTAAGTTTCGATCATTATCGGATTGCCACACATATTTGACAATAATCCAGCGGTCAATACACCCGAGAGTATCGATATGATCTAGTTCGTGAACGGCCGACCGTCTGTATCATACCTTATGGAAGAAGCCACTCGAATCAATATTGGAAAAGATAGTTGTCCCTGACTCGAAAACGAGTTATGATATGTACCCAAAGTCCAACTGTCCAATTTGGGAGTAGAACATCTCGACTATGAGGAGGAGGCACTTCTGTTTCGCGATGAGTACATCCTTGCTCATAAAGCCATAAAAGAATGGTCGAAAATGCGTCGGACACAGAAAAGTGGCGGGGTCGTTATCACTGGCCATCCAGGACTCGGTACGTGGTTGTCACTGATGATGAACATGTCACTTAGAGATGAACGCAGGAAAACATGCTTCCTACTCTATCTTCTGTTCCACCGTCTAAGCAAGGGCCTGCCTACGGCTTTTCAATTCCTCCCCGACAGTTTCGTCCTGTTCACGGACTCTGGCGTCAAAGTCAATGCCCACACGTTTGGTGACTTCCAGATGAACGTGGGCTCTTGCCGATTCCATGCGAGAATCCCTTCCTTGCACAGCTTCTTAGTTGCTTGCAGGTCGAGAAATGCTTTCATCGTGCAAACAAGCTTCCGGATGAGAAGCGGTACAAGACATGGAGAAAGGAGTACAAAGCTTATACTATGTGATGGACTGTTTTTCTCTGACTGAATCAGTCGCGCTCGGGTGGGTTCAGTTGATGATTCCAGGCATTTTTTCTGCCACTAAGCATTTTTCACAGCATGATACATGGTTTCAATGACCAACTGATCAAGGATCACTGCGAAAAATGGGGACCTTCTGCACGGATCATGATGACTCTTCTGAAGAAACCTGGGCTGATTCCTGAACATACGCGATGTGTAAAAGAGGCTGCCCGCCACTTTATTCATCATTTTGGCGTTCATACCTACAACATTAACCCATCGCCGCTCTCTCATACACTTTTTACAATTCATCCTAAAGGTCTCTCTCCGAGTACAGACCAATTGCAATTATGCGAATTGAAACAAGTTACCTGAATCGTTTTGTTATCGAGGCGATTGCTGCACAGGACCTGCTGCAGCAGAGCGAATTTTACTTCGGGGTCAGCCATCACTCATCATTCAAGGGCTCGGCGGGTTACATGTTCGATATGGCAGTCCTTTCGTGGCTCTGTGCCAATTCGGAATCAAAGGAATTGGCTTGCACTCCCGCGCGATCAGGTTCGCCACAACTGACTATCCCAGTGTGCCAGGGTTGGTGTATGTTATCTTACAAGGATCAACACACTCTCAAGTATCTAAGTGACTGCAAGAGACCATTCTGTGTAATTCCCATTCCAGTGTCGAAAGCACTTCCCGCTGTCGATGCCATGATCTTCACGGATGATCATATAATTACAATCCAGGTGACGATCGCTCCTGAGTATAGTGTGAAGTCAAAGGGCCTTCTTCAAATTGCCAATAGTCTTGCAAAGGGGTTTCGACAATCTCGAAAGTGGTGCCATGTGTTCGTCACGATAGGGCGGAGAATGCAGAAAGTTTGCTGAGAAAATGGACGAAAAAGGATGTGAAAATCAAGGAGTATGATATTTTCATTTCAATATATTCAGCTGTTCTTGATGGCAAGGATTTTTGTCGATTAAGGATGAAGAAAAGTGGAAAGAGTCGAGGGTATGTGGCAGTCGGCTATATGTGGTGATTGAGACTGATTGAAGAAAATGATCAGGTGATGAAGGACATTGAAATATTTGAGGAGGACGAAACAGCTGAAGTAGTCGAGGAAGCTGAAAACTCGGAGGTACGGAATGGATTTTGTAATGTATAATTGATCTGCTGATCACTTCCAGTTTAGATGGACGAAGATTGAGCTGACCTGGGCCACTGATCAGATAGTGGGCATTTAGGTCTTGTCATTGTTGTGTGGTGTAGGTTAGCAGTGATGTCTTTTGTAGCCAATAGCATAGAAAGAGGCAATAAAAACAGGAATACGGGCGAGTCGTCCCCTGGTGGAACCAAGAGTGTAAAGAACCCATCACATGACGATACTCACACACCGTTTCCAGTCAGAGCGCTCGCTCAATCGATTTGTTTTTAGAAAACAAAAAAAAATAAAATAGATAATACAGTTCAAATAGAGCGCGATAGGGAAGGACACAATAATCAATCTCTACTCCCTACGGTGACACGTTTTGCGTGAATGGCGGCAAGGTTAGTGTCTTCAAAGAGCGAGACGAGATAAGCCTCGGCCGCCTCTTGGAGAGCCATAATGACGGACGATTGGAAGCGCAAGTCAGTCTGGAAGAATGTAAGCTCTTCAAATCTTTTTTGTTATTTCACTGGAAGGGAAACTGCCAGGCATTTTGTCCATTCTGTTAGTTACTTCACTAAAAAGTCGGTGACAATCATCTGGAAGGACTGGACTTGTGGTCCTTGCATTCATCGTTGTGTTATTGTAATGTAACCACTTCCCCTGGAACTAACAAAACCCACTATTCCTACAACAAATGCAATGGCAATATTACATCGTGTAGATGAAAGGGAGAGGAGCGGAGGGTATTCAGATGCGGGAACCACGAATTTCAGATTTAGAGTTGATATAACAACGCGTAATGTACTTAATGCTGCGAAATGTGAGTGTCGCCCCAAGGGGAAGACGTAGACGGGATATCGCAGAGTTTAGTTACAACACACCTGATAACTCGAAACAAAGCTGCGAGGTGGTTGAAGTGAAACAGTGAGCAGGGATATCGTCGTCGTATCATCCAATAAGATGACATAATAAATAGCACTCGGTTCCAGCACTTGGCATCTGCCTCAACAAGTTAGCATCCACCCTTCTCATTGATCTCACAAGTGGTCATCATGGCCCATTTAATCCTGCAAGCCAACGATAGTCTTCTAAGCGGAACTACCAGGTGTGTCCCCGTGAAGCACGCGCCGCAAAGTTAAGTTTCGCTTGGAGGGACCCTGACTTCCGTGTGGAGAACAGCCGCCGAGGGAACCTGAAACGACGCGCTCCTCCCCGCCTACCTGATGATGGGACGAAGGAATGCAGTACTATTGCATCGACATCTATGCTTGCAGCCGTGCAGACGGTTAAACGAGGTACGCCTGCTACGCTGTGAACTTAACTTCTTCCTGGACTTAAAGAGTCTTCCAATGACACACAACACCAGCGAAACGCGCCGAGACGCGCGAATGTCCCATTTGTAACGAACACATCCCAATTCGTCTACTCGGTCAGCACCATACACTCGAAAGTGCACGCGTACAGACCATCCTTGACCACGTTGGCGATCTCGAGGAATTCTCTGACCCACACGCGCTGGCTCACGCACCGTACGTCACACCACCCTTCTTTCAACGCGTAACCCGGCTCTTCCCCGGAATCTTACAATCGAACCCCACATCAACTAGTTCCATCACACGCCGACGCGCTGCTCCGCACGTTCATGATTCTTCCTCTATTTTTGCCGAGCGCCTCACCAAGACTCTCGGAGCCATCAAGCGCCGGCGCAAAGCGCGGAATATGGCACTCCGCAACGCCACACGCGACGAGGATGACCTTCCGGCTGTCGGGAAGGGTAAGGCACGTGCGCGAGCAGCTGTGGAACAGTGCCCCGTTTGTATGCAGGACGTAGAGGGTGACCCAGACGTCATAGAGGCGCACATTAATGCCTGCCTTGCGCATATAGAGCTGCGTCAACCCGGTGGGAGCACAGATGACGACGTGTCCGTGGATGCGGATACGCCGTTGGACGTCCGAGTCAGTGGCTTTGCTGCAGAGGGCGATGGCGATGGCAATGGGATGATGACCTCTGGGAAGAGAGCGAGACGCCTGACGGCGTACGGAGATTACGGCTCAGGGCTGGGGCGAGGGCGAGGGTCGGCGCCGCTGCGCTGGGTTTTGCAGTTGGCGATCGAACGGTGGAGGATGTCGAGGATGAGATCGACGTTGAAGGCGATGACTTGGGCGCCTTTGGAGCGGCCCAGTTTACCGAGGCGGACGTGCTTGCCGAGGGAAGTAGGGACTCGCAGCCATTTGGCCTCAACACGTCAAGTCGGCGTGACGCAGAGATTGGAGCAGATTTAGCAATCGAGCGGGCACGACACGGGAAAGACCCACAAGCGCTCATCTCTGCATTGGAGAGTAAGGTGCAATTGCTTACGGTGGGTCCAAAATTTATTTCTGCCACCAATACCCGCTTATCTCAAGTTAATTACAGATCGTCCCGTCTGAAGGTGCAGCATTGGGGTGTCGTATCTGTCTCGAATCGTACAGCGAGCCGACAGTGAGTACAGGCTGCTGGCACGCGTGTTGCCGGGAGTGTTGGTTACTCTGTCTCAATGCTACAGGCGTATGTCCAATTTGTAAACGGATCACAGTAGCAAGTGACCTCCGTAGAGTGTACTTGTAATGGTGTGCCCTCATTTTCACCCTCTTGTCTTTGCTTTCCTTTCTTTTCCGTGCGGCATGGTGGCATAGCATGTTTATAATGTAAACTAATTTTTAATGCCTACACAATGGAGCTGCAGCACAGACGGAATTGGCAAGTTAGTGTAGGAAGATGAAGATAAAAGGGAGACGGTGGGAATCATATCTGGCCTTCGTTGATCCACAGCGTCACCCAGCTGTTATCCAGCGGGTAGCTCGGGGTGTCGCATGCGTAAGAACGCGTGTACACCACCACAGAAGTATCTAATCACTTGGCCCGACCAGGTGCGACTGACTCACCAAAATAAAGTAAAAGGAAGCCTTTGCCAAAGAGAGCGGTAGTCGCATGAAATTATTTTTTCGAGGAGAGAGGAGCTTAGAATATCTACATCATGCGTACAAGAAGTGCGGGAGTGAGCCGTGGGACAAAGAACATTATGCCAGCGGGCTAATCAACCTGGGGGCAAGCGCGCAAGTCCGACTTTCTCAGACAAAACGAATAAGAAAAAGGTTCTAGTACGCACTTGATCAGAGACGGCTGGGGATTGCTTCGCGTGTAGCCGACGTATATGATGAACGGAATCCAACCATAATGGAGCACCGTCTACCAAGGGATTAAGCGGGGGGGGGGGGGGGGATGAAGCAAGTGATGTACGTACGCGGCCAAAGTCAATAGCACGAACGACGCGTTCCTGTAAAAACGTTCAGGGGCTTGTGGAATTTAAAAAATCACTAGCAATGTTGCAAGACGCACCTTCGTTTCTTCAGAGGGCATCGTTGGTAGTGTTTTGGTTGGGTTGGTTGGTAGTTGATAGTTCAGTGGGAAGGCGTGGCCGGTACTTGCCGTTCGCATATATTATATTATATTTTTATTATTTTTTATTTCTAATTTCTCGCGCTCGATACAATCATCTAATCTCACAGTTTAGAATCGCAAAATGACATTGGGAGCTCCATCATCTGGAGTATGCTTGAATCTATCCTCTGGACCCGTATAGTAAGTACACTTCCTTCCATCTCACTCCTGAATCTTTCGCATCGTTTTGACGCAGAGTATCAGTCGGACTCCCTCTGTGACCATTCACCCGGCCGCACTCTTTTCCATCCTTGACCACTACCTCCGGCGCACGGATACCCAACAGCGCGTTATTGGTACGCTCCTAGGTACACGCGGAGAGGGTGACGATGCCGTCTCGGTTCGCGGCGCATTCGCAGTCCTGCACTCAGAGACAAGTGAGCAGGTCGCAGTTGACATGGACTATCACCGCGCGATGTTCGATCTCTCCCAGCGTGTCAACCCGAAGGAGTCAATCGTCGGCTGGTACGCTCTTTCCTCCTTTTTCTCCGGATCTGGAAAGAGAGAATTGACTGTCTGATCTTGCGGCTTTGCTTCTTTTCCTTACAGGTACTCGACGGGATCAAATTTGAACACGTATTCGGCTTTGATTCAGAATTTCTATTCCCAAGAGACCGCCCCGTATCCTGCGATCCATATCGCACTCAACACAGGTACCGAAGCTGGCGAAGAGGCAGGCGTCAAAGCATACATCAGGTATTCTCCCTCTGGTATTACATCGTTAGTCCATCACCTCAGATAGCATAGCTCGCCCGTAGGGGTCTTCCCCAAACCTGAAAATGCTGTCTTTGTCCCAATACCCGTCACGCTTCGCGTGAATGACGCTGAGAGAAGTGGCCGTACGTCCCCCACTCTTTCCTTCGCAGCTGTCGGCTGTTCTGTTAAAACTTCTTTCCGTGGTCTAGTACATCTTCTAGAAAACGCGCCTACATCGCCTGTTGGCGAGCTCGCGCAGCTTGAAAGTACACTGAAAGACGTCCTTGACATGCTCGATCGCGTGCTTGCATACGCTCAAGAAGCAGCAGCCGGAAAACCGGCAGATGCTGCGCTCGGGCGTTACCTCATGGACGCGTTAGGGGCCGGGACGGAGGAGCTAGGAAAAGGCGGATTCACAAGCAGCCTCCAGGTGCGCCGTGTCATTTCAAACTTTAGCATAGGGAAACTGAACTGGCGACCCCATTTTCGGAATAGGACACATTAATGATGTCCTACTTGGCGAACCTCGTACGCGCTCAGGCAGAGGTATCCGCGCGGTTAGCACTTGTGACTGCGCCCTAGTAGACAATGCATGTTGTACGCGAAGAGCTTGCTGTATCTGTAGGGCGCATAAAACCATCGCATTTACTTGCAACGAAGGTGTCTTTGTGTAAAGCCTGCGGTATCGAAAAAAAAAAGAAATCCATACATTCTCGCTGTAATCTAACAACTACTGGGGTCTATATTACAATCATATTTTTCGTAAGGGCGATCTCCGCATTCATGATGCTGCTCGTTGCGGCGCCAATGTTGACGTTATTGGAGAGCACGACAAACTTGATGTCCAGCACTGGGCACTGGCGCACGCGACCTACAGATACGCCTGCGCCTTGCTGAAAGGCACGGTCCAAGCGCGGCTGTGGGCGATCTGGTTCATCGTGCACCCATATCGCGTGGCGGGGTGCCGAAGGACACACTTCGGTGGTGTATGCGGCAAGCGCGTCGCGCACTTGCTGTGGGCTCGGCGCTGGACGATTGGTGAAGCGCACCGAAACCGTCTCGGTGTGGCCCTCGATTACGGGCACACGTGTGCAGCTTGCGGAGATACGTATGGGGGAATCGGCGCGCAGGTCAAAGGCGAGGACTCCTGTATCTCCACTCGCTCCTTCTGCTACATCTTTGAGCCCGCCGAGGATTTTGAGAGTCTCCCACTCCAACTTTTCCTCTTCGCCTGCGATGTACGGTATCACGTTGTCGAAGATGTCAAGGGAGGGCACGCCGGGGTACCCTGCGCCCGAGATGGCCTGGAGTGTTGTGATGATGCAAGATTCGATGGGGCCGAAGGCGCGTTCTAGCGCTGCGAGAGGTATCACGACGCCGGTAGTAGAGCAATTAGCATTAGTGACGATGAAGCCTTTCTTAAGTGGAGGTGAATGGGACGCTCGCTGTTGCGGGATGATCTTTAGATGTGTTGGGTTCACAAGGGGCACGATCAAGGGTACATCGGGATCCCTGCGATAGGATTTCGCGTTAGAGAACACCGCGAGCTCGGCCGCGCGAAAGGCGGCCTCTGTAAATGTGTGCGTGTGTGTGTGATTATATATATATATGGCCAGAAGAAAACACGATACGGTACGTGCCTATATCGCCCGCTACGTCCGCATCCAAACCTGAAAAGACTATGGCACAGTCTTGAAAGTGTTCTGGCTCGCACGGTTTGATGATGAGTTCGCGCACACTGGAGGGTATGGGAGTTGTCTGCTTCCAGTTTGTGGCGAGAGCGTATTTCTTTCCCGCCGACCGCGCTGATGCGCCAAGAGCGTGAACAAGGAACCATGGATGATTTTCAAGGAGGACGATGAAACGTTGCCCGACGGTGCCAGTCGCACCAAGTACACCGACCCTGACTCTTTGTCCCCCAAGCCTTTTGAGATTGCTGAGATTGCTGGGTCGGACATCGTCAAGTTAATCGATTCCCGAAGAATCGCCCGTGAGAACATTCAGTCAATACACCCCCGACCCCCGACCCCGACCTTGTCACTGACCAGCACGAGGGCTAACTTGGCTCTTCAACTTCACTCCTCTTCGACGTCTGCGGCCATAAAACCAGAGACGACTTGAACGGACGAGGTGAAAACAATGTCATCTCTCTCCCCAGACGAACAGCAGCAACAACTTTTCGGTCCTCATGTCCTCTTCAATACCAATTCTATATACAACGTCAAGTTCATCTCTTCGTGCTTCACAGGCGCTGTCGCTGGCATCCTCGGCCTCGAGAATTGGCTTGGCTTCATCCTGTTCATCTTCGCCACCCTTTTTACTTCCGTGTTGCTCCACTTCTTCAACGTCAAAGCCAGTCCAAAAAAATATGTTCATGGTGGTTTCCTGGAAGTCCTGAGCCCAGGACAAGAGAACACTTTCTCTTTCATCCTCGTGTGGACATTATTCTACGGTTCGTCTTTTCTATCACCCTACCAGTGGATTTGGAAAGCTGAAAGACGAGCATCAAATAGGTATCGTTCATGGTGTGTCCAAACTCTGTTTGTCTCTACGCGCGTTTACCCTTTCTTCCTCTTCCAGTATACGACTAGTCACCTGTATGCGAATTTTTGGGGCGATTTCAGTGGCTATCGTTTGCGCACTTGTTCGTCTTTCACATTCTGTGTATTAACGCCCAAGCCTCAATTCGATCTGGTTGCTCTACGCAGTCACTCCCCATCCGCGAACTCTCAAGCGCCGCAACCAAATGTCGTTTAGTCTAATTTTCTACTTGGTGTGGCGTCGCCCATGTCTCGGAGAACCTTAAAATTATACGTCTTTTGATTCCCAATGGTGTATCGTTTCGATACAGCACTAACACTTTCCTTTATCCACCAACTCCTCCCTGTACTACCGTACTGCCATCTCCCAGATCTTAGCAAGGGCAAGGGGAACCATCTCGTAGTAGATGTCCGTTCATTTTGTTGTGTTAGCCTGAACTAGCTGTCTTGGACTCTGTCATCTGGTCCACCTACTACTATCTATCCGCAATTTGTTCCGGGGTCTGAACATGTTCGTCCTTCATCCGAGCCCACTATGGTGCTTTACCAATGGGGATGGTAGTTAAATCCGCTGTGGACTTGTGCTTTTGTTCTCAGCACGAGGCCGGTTAAATAACAAAGCTGGGATGGGATACTGGTAACGCATGACCTGCAAGCCAAGTTAGGCATTCCTTGTATTATCCGGTACACGACTCCCCCTTATTACTCCTGACGTTCCCTTGGATGTGTAGAGTCAGTTCTCCTCCCCTTTTCTCTTTCCCCCATGGCAGCTTCGCAGTTGTATGTATTACTGCAGAAAGGTGAGGATCCATTTCACACACGGTTTGAGGATCTAGATGGTCACAGCGCATTTACAATGTAAGTCTATCTCTATCTTCTCCACTTATCTGCGCTGGTATGCTAATCCTTCTTCTTTTCTCAGTCAAGAGGTACAGTGCCATCGCCTTACCATTTCCTCCATTAATATATAATTTCTCTTGGCCATATATGGTCAGGTGGATGGTATGCCGAACACACTCGTTCAACTTCGGCGTGAAGCACCTTGGACGCAGAAGCACCAAGGCGTCATGGGTCCCGGAGCAGCCTTCTTTTACTTTGGCCCTGCGGGCGCACCAGGCTACCTCATTTATGGGAACGCACCTTCCCAACCCATGGCAACCACCTTGCGTCGCAAACGCTCCAGCGCGTAAGCTCGAATTCGAGTCCCGTCCAGGAAACAACGAATTATTCTCTGACCAGCCTGCACAGTTCGCAGTACTTTACGTCACGGAACGGGCGACTCCTCAAATGGAAGCAACTTCCTAATAATAGGATGGAGGTATAGTTCATATGTCATGACCCGAGTGTGTGGTGTGACACATAATTGTATCACACAGTGCGTCGACGGGAAGCAAGTGCTCGCCATTTACGAAGCTGGGCAGGCCTCGCGTGATTACTCGGCTCTATTGACGGTCAGCCATGCGGGGTTGGCAGTTGTGACTGAGATTCTCACCACGCTTTTGCTTTCTCAAATGGCAACCGTGCTGCAGTGGCAGAGTTAGGCCATGTTACTGACACCCTTTGTATCAAATCAACCCGTTTGTTTGCTCTCCCAGCCACCTTACAATGCTTGTGTCGACTGTATCTTTAGCGGGTTCCTTCATCTTCACTCCCTCTGTATTTCCTCTTTTTTTGTTCTTCTCGCCTAATTCGTACACGCATTTTTTGTTTTCTGATTCCAGGGTGCACAACAAAGGGAGCGTCGATTGCTTCCCCTGACAATTCTATGCAATTTTACATCATGTTCTGTAAAGGATATCGGTCTGATGATATTACAAAAGATATGTCACGTGCTCACCTGAACCCCGCACTTCTGACCTTGCTCTGCTTCCCTTCCCACCTTTACTGAGACGCCGGAGATCAGCAGAATACTGACTTGTTTTTCATGTGCTTTTTTTATTGTATATAAACCCGTAGCATTCTTGCCTTTGCAAGCTCTTGTGATTGGTAAAAAACCTAGATATTGCATCTCGCGAGTTCTCTTCTCTTTTCTCTGTCTACCTCTTCCACTTGGCATGATACCCCTTGCACTTGCTCGCTAAACTACTTTGCCTGTCCTACAACACCCGCTCTACCAACCCAATCCCTTCTTTCTCTAATTGCTCGCGGAGAGGGTCGCAGATTTCTTTGGTGTATGGAACGAGTATGCCTGGTGTGGAAATGACGCCATCGAGTACCAACTGCGTCGCAATACCACAAGGAACGCCGACGGTGAGGGCCATTGCAGAGTGATCGCCTGGCCTGCCGTACGCCTCAAGGGTTGAGGTGAGGATTTGCTATCAGTGATAACTCATCAACCTCACTCTACTGGTGGGTAGCGTCGGTTGGAAAGCAATTACGTACCTCAGTACCATCGGCACGCTCGACAACAAACTTGTGCTGAAGCATAACAAGGTCACGCTCGCCAGGCGCGAATACCATGAGCTTTTCCAGACGCGCGCAGAGCGTATCGAGCAAGTTGCCTGCGCGTGGCACGAGCTGTTCGTCCGAGAAGAGACCGATCCAGCGGAGTCCGGAAATGACGCGCACCGCTTCAGCGGCATCGGGGAATGAGCATAGCTCTTTGACGCGGGATATCAGCGCACTAGATGATCTCAGGGTCAACGAGGTCGGGTGGCACAAGTGAGTTTTCATACCGCTCTGACGCGTCTTGTGCGCCAGCTGCGAACTTTGTGGCCTCTGCCCATGTTAGGCCCTCTTTGATCCACTCCTTCGGCTGGGCATTGAGCCAACCGAGTTGGACCAGCGCACGTATAAACTCTGGGAAACCCTGATAACGCAGCGTGCCCCGCACAACAGTGTCTGCTTCAGGGATGTTGTACCACTCGCGGTACGGTGCAGAGTCGCGGTTCGGGTACGCAACGAAAGCGAAAGCAGGCGAGATGTAGTATGGCTTGGCAAGCGCCATCAGGTCATTGCCCTCCACGCTACGTACCTGACCGTCGGAAAGCCAAGAGGCGGCATTGAGTAGCGCAAGGAGCACACCACGGGAGGACCAGGAGAACTTGTATCCAAGCGGATTGTCTGCAGCTTCAGGTGCAGGAAGGCCACCACAGTATGAGTGGAATTGCTTGATCTAAAGCAATACAGGTAATCCAAAAAGTGGACCACCTCTTTAGGGTGACAAGGTAAATACCTTTCCACCCTGCGCGTGCACCTCATCAATTGACTTGATAGCATACAGGTGGTCAATCCCCGGGTCAAGGCCAATCTCGTTCATGACGACAATGCCAGCATCCTTGACGCGTTCTTCTAACACCCGGATTGAGGGTGAGACGTAGCTCGTTGTGACAACATGCGTGTTGCCTTTGATGGCGGCTTCGATGACGCTAACGTGGAGAGTGTACGGGATAAGTGACACAACCACATCTACAGCGGCGACGGCTGCCTCCAGTGCAGAGGTATCGGCGACATCAAGAGAGATCGCCGTTGTTCCGGGAAGTCCCTCCGCGAGCGCTTCTGCACTTTTGAGGGTACGGCAGGCTGTATTCTCTTCTATACGGGGCCGTTTGGGGGGATCGGTAATGGGACGTACCAATGGTAAGTTCGTTAGATGGGTCGCGGACAATATATTCGGCAGCCGGACGTGCGACAAAGCCACTTCCAAGGAGAAGCACCTTTTTTATCGGCTTGCTGGGTGCGGAAAGTGCTCGAGCAGCACGGCCAATTGGAGGGAAAATGTTTTTATTCTCCTCAATGAGTGCCCGGCCAAACTCAGGTAATACAAAGGCAGCTTTGTGTACGTCGACGTTGTAATAGCGCGTGCCCGGGACTGATCGTACGGGCGTTTTTAGATCACGATTGGGCGCGGTGGAGCACACCAGAAAGCCAATCTGGCCAGAAGGATAAGTAGGGATAGTGGTGAACGCGTACTCAGCGGTTTCAAAAAGTTCCCGTGTCGTGAGGCGTAACTGGCCTATAAGTGGGAGATGCAACCAAAGGCACTCGGCTTGCGTGGAAATGTGTCCACCTGGAGTGAGCGCATCGTGAAGGAGTTGAAAATATGGTTTTTGGAAGAGGGAGGCGGCCGGTCCGACAGGATCCGATGAGTCGGTGATAATCACATCATAGCTCGAGGTATTTTCCGCAAGGAATTTGAATCCATCGCCAATAATGACTTCGACTTTCGGTGATTCAAGGAGGGCAGACATGTGTGGGAGGTATTGCTTAGAAACGCGTACAACTGCCTAGAGGGAATAGGATAAGTGTGATCATACTCGGTAAGAGGGTGAGGACGGAAGAGTACTTCATCGATATCGCAGAGCACCACTTTTTCTACACTCTCATGCTTAAGTACTTCACGCACAACACCACCATCGCCACCTCCAATGACAAGGACCTTCTTTGGATTTGGGTGGCTCGCGAGCGGAAGATGCGCGATCATTTCCTGATATCTGTAAAATTAGATGTTAGCATTGACACACCCATCATAGATGAACCGCATACGAGAACTCGTCGCGCTCCGTGCATTGGATGACACCGTCGAGAACGAGAACGTTACCATACGTCTCCGATTCGAATACGAGAACGTCTTGATAAAGCGATTTCTCAACGTGGAGAATTTTGTTAACTTTAAGAGCCATGGCCTGACCGGGCCATTGTGAGGATATCTCGCGAAACCAACCATCTGAGAACGGAATATTTAGCCACTTTTTGGTTTCGAAAAAAAAAAGAATGACTTGGATACCTTTTATCGAAGGGTGAAAGAGAGGTGCCATTTTGTTTGGAGGGATAGGGATGGAAATAATCTAAAATCTCTATAATCTATAAACCCGGAGTTGCATTATGTAAGCTATACATATGGGAAAGGTAAAAAATAATTCAAAAGGTGCTAGGGGGCCGGGTATGAGGATTTAAAGGGATTTACCTTTACCCCCGGGTATCATTTTACGAGGCAGAGTGCAACCGACGGTGACGGTGATAACTGGTAAACCCCAGCAGCTTGGTCACCTGATAAGGCTTGCATGTCTGGCGAGTTTGCTGCGAGACCAATGAGGAAGATGACCGCCCGTCCCCGGAACCAATTCATTCAGGGCTTTATGTTGACGAGCTGGTGGCATTCCTCCTATGAGCTGCTGTGGCATTCCGGGGCCGGGGATTCCTTCAACAACGAGTCTCAGGTCACATGATTCATGAGGTCACGTGATGACTCAAGAACTCTTCCTGCTGTGGACTCAATTTTCAATAACGGTTTAATATATGATTCTATCAAAGATAATTATGATTTTAGCCGAAAGGTATCATCTCGTTAAACGATTTCATGACATGACACCATGATTGCGATGATAAAAGATAAGATTATGTGTTATATATCCTTTTCATTTCGGATTTCGGATGTCGTCTAGTAGGACCACTTTCCACCCTTGCTGTTGCTTTTGAACCCTCTTTCTTCAACACCCTTAACCCATGTCTGGACTGTTACCTCTGGATCCAGATTTTGTTGCGGATGTACTCTCAAAAGACCCATTTATAACCATAGATGGAGTTTTTAACGTCCGTGACCTCGGATTAATTCCTGCACAAGACGGCGAGCACGTCACTCGGTCCGGTTTCATGTATCGTAGTGGTGAACTGTCAGGTGTAACACAGAACGGTAAAAACCATTCGTTCTTTTTTTGGCCCTTAGCGTTCTAGTGACCCCGGCTGGAGCAGGGAAGAGCGGCTGCGGCCCTTGGCATCACTACTATTTTCGACCTTCGCTCAGACACGGAGATTGCCAAGTACAATGCAGCGACTCCACAACTCACAGGAGTAACGATATTACATACCCCAGTGTTCGCGAAGGAGACTACAGTCCGGAACGTATGGCACAGTGGGTCCTCGTGTTGATGCTCTTCCGCCATTCAGATCCATACGTATTCCACCCCGCAGACGCTTCCAACTCTACGCCAGCGGAAAAACAGAGGTATAGTCCTCCGTTAGGCATTATACTCTATACCTGTTCATCTTCGCAGGCGTTCATGCAGCTTTATTCCGAGATTCTCGATGCGGGCGGGCCCGCGTTCGGCGCTATTCTTCGCCACGTGCGGGACGCACCTAACGACTCATTTATCTTCCATTGCACTGGTGAGCCCCCACTTGATGTAGCCATCTCTTGTTAGTTAAAAATCTCTCTTAGCGGGAAAGGATCGTACCGGGATCGCAGCTGCCTTGCTCCTTCTCGTCGGTCTCTCCACAGACATTTCCCTCTGCTTTTGCTGACCCTCTCCAGCTCGCTGGCGCTTCTCCAGATGTCATCTCAACCGATTACGCTCTGACTCGCATCGGGCGCGAGCCAATGCGCCCTCTCATTTTGTCCCGTCTTGCACGGGAGCCCTTATTTGCGTCGGATCCAACGGCTGCTCATAATATGTTGTCGTCCAGGTGCCAGTTATCCCACCCATCGATGACATTTCGCTGATCGGCTGAGCAGGGAAGAGACGATGCATGCATTTATACGAATGCTAATGAGCGCTATGGCGGTGTGAAGAGTATGCGCGACGCGTATGCGACCTCACTGATCAGGACATTGCCATTATCCGACGGAATCTCGTCGCACCAAAGCCCTGATGCTGATTCGGGGTTTCTGCGCATCCATCATCGAAACCGCTCCTGCATTATAGTTGTAATTAACACATAGAAAGTTCCGACGCAATTAATTGGCTTGTAAGATACACAGCATGCGAATACGAAGTACGTAGGTAAAACGAATTGAAAGCAAAGGGAAAGCATAACACACTGTCCGTCCTATCATGATCACATGTCATGCTTTCCGCACAAGGCTTAGCCCCCGCTTTGGCCGCGCACCCAGGACTTGGCCCTGCGCAGTCAAAGTCGTCGCCACGCCGCCCTGAACCCTCGCGCGGGGGTTAAGTGGGCTCAACGCGCCGGGACGTCCATTGCTGGCAGTACTACTACTCAACGACGAGGGACCGGGTGGACCGGGAACCTCCCCAAGTCCCGTGACGCGCCGTCGCGGGGCAGGGCGCTCTGGAAGTGCGGAACTCGGGAGTGTGGCACTGATGTCTGGTGCGCTGCCTAGGGCGGCGCGACGTGCGCGTTCGTGCCGTGTCTGCACAACGCGGAAGTGTGCGAGAAGTTCGGGCCACTTAATTTCGTCACGTGCAAGCTTTGAACGTGTCGCCACAGTTGCAACAGTACTCCTGCAAGAGTGTCAGCGTGGGAATTCTACACAGTAAAAAATAATGCGGGCAGACGGTTTGGGTGCTATATGCAGGAACCCGGCGGAGTTCACAGCGTTCAGTCGGTTTCGTAGGGAGATGAAGGCAGAGCTTTGTGGTAGGAGCATGAGAAGGCCATACAAACATTTGAACAAGTACGGGTATCGATCAGGTTCTAGAAGCTGCAAGCGAATGTCTAGAACACTTTGCATATGAGCATGAGTAGGGCTTCTAGTAATTGTTACTGCGCGCACAAGTGAAGACAGGAGACTCGATGAGCTGAACTAGTTTGTCAATTTGAACTAGGATTTGGACGGTCATTTCAAGGTCGGCGCTGCAAGATCGAGTCAGCCTTATTTACGCGGGAATTAAGGAGGGTGAAACGCGCAATATGCCAAGAAGGTTGGACGCATGCTCATATGCCTGAGCTAGGAGGCAGAGCGAAAATACGGCGACGGCATTATGACACCACGATCGATATAATGTCACAAAAAGTGCTTGGCCATCTTGCTACAGGTAAAACATGAGCGATCGCCAAGAAGAGAAGTCGAACACACCCGTGTCTCGAGACTCTTTAGCCGTCTGCGGAAGTCGGCAAGCTCAGGCGATGTGATGAGAATTGTGGAGAGTTTCTGCACGATAACACTGGCAAAGTCAAGGTCCTAGCAAATTTGAGTAAATCCGAGGGTGGCAGCAGGACCCACATTCCACACCTCTTCCTTTTCGAGAATTTCGGCGAATGCCTTGTAAATGCGTTCCGTACTGAGGTTGAGGCACAATTGTCTAATAATGAGACTTCGCGTGTATCGAGCAGCCTTCTATCCGTGCTGAAAAGATCCAGCAAGTTGATCATAAATGCCTTAAATAACTATCATCCGAGGCGGAGGAAATCTGCGCGAGTAGTTGCAAATCATGTTTGATGACCTCCTCTGAGGTGTCAGACAACGTCTTAAGCAATGCAGGGAACGTTCCGTCATCCATGGCAAGAATCTGGGCCGCATAAGTAAAAAAAAGGGCCCGAGGAAACCAGAGTAGCGCGCACCTTCTTCGGTGCCTTCTGATGCAGCATGATAAGCCATTTAAGTGCGGCGACACGAGTTTCCTCGTGCTCGCTCAAGAATTGTATTGTCAGGGCGTTCACGGTGCTCTGATAGTCAAACGTATCTGCAGATACTTCATGCTCCGGCACAGATGCAGGGCCTGCCACGCTCCCCAGCGATTGAGGAGAGGGTGGCCGCGGCGTCGGCGAACGTGCGGGCAGCTGGCTATCCAGTGGTGCCAGGAGGCGCGGCGGCTGAGTGCCGTCTGCCTGCGCCTGTAAACTTGCACGCTTCTGGATAGCAATGTTACTTGGAGTCGGTGTGGCCGTGGAATCTGTCAGCGATTCAACTGAGCCCGACTCGCGCGAGGCTGGTATTTGCGTATTCTGGCGAGACGGCGGAGGGGACGCCGGGACAGGGAAGGAGAAGCGGATGGGCCACGAGCGACTACAGGGGCGGTTCGCTCGCTTGGTAATGTGCTTTGGCGGGATGGTGGTTCGGAAGGGGATGGTAGCGATTGAATCACGCTGAGAAGGAGTTTGTTTGTGCGATTGGCGGAGGATTGAATCATGGGTACGTGGTGTGCAAGGTTGGGGAGAATGGCTGGGATGAGACGTGGGTGAATGGCACCATGACCTCTTGAGTAAATGTCAGGAGTTCTGCAAGCCAAAGGAGCGCGGTCGACTGTTGTATTTCGTCATCTAAAGAGATTTAGTCGCTCGAGTAATGTAATGAGTTGCCACGCTCACGTTGTGCGTCAAGCTGTTGGATCAAAATTTCGATAATTGCAGCGTAATCAATTCGAACACCTTGCCCCGGAACCCAGTCTGCATAAGATGAGCGGTCTGTCAGGGTGCAGGGCAGTGACGTACCTCCCACATCCCGTTCATTCACCTCCGACTCGACGTCCCCGTTTGGTTTTTCTCCTTCAGCTGGTGGCGCAAGGGTCGAGTCACCATTAAGGAAAGAGGCTCTCTCTGTTTCAGAGAGAGTAGCGATATCTGGTGAGCGCTCCTTAATCCGCTCGACATCCGTTCTGTTTTGCTCTTCTGGTTCTGATTCTCGAAGGCGTTGCTGCTCCTCGCGGTGCTTCCGTACAATCGTTACCTCGCGGATCTCACGCAGGAACTCGGCAAGCAGGTTTTCTGCTACAATACGGACATCTTCTGTTGGATCTGACAGATATTTTCTGGGCGGGAGGTAAGTTCCAAAAGGAGATATGATCTGAAGTAAACACTCACAGTAGCCCATCCAGAAGATGCGGAAGATATGTAATTAACTCGAGCTCCGGCACAGAATCAAGAACGGAGATCCATGAAACTAGAAAGGAACGCGTGAAAGGCGAAACTACATAAATGCGATCGGAGAGGAGGGGATGAAACGAGAAAGAGAGAACGCTCGATGCGGCGCCGCGCTTGTGCCGTCGTCATCGAGGTGGGGACAACAATTCCATTGTCATTGTCAGCGGCACGACGCTTTTCTGTCTCGGGGAAGTGAGGAACGTAGTAAGAAGCAGACTCTGCGACGATATCTTTGAGTAAGCGGTCAAGGAGCTCTGCACCATTTTGACGGACAACTCTGGATCCGCGGCCAACTCGAGGCGAGTAAGCACAAATAAGGAGAAAGAGGAGGGTGCTACCCACTTTACTTAACGCATCGAATATGGGATTAAAGTAAACCAGAACCTCTCCCTTTGACACCTTGGCAACGTTATACAGACACTCTGCTGCGAAATATCGTACGCGATTCTCGGGATCGGAGAAACAGACAAGGAGGGCCTCGAGAAAACGCTCCATGTAAGGTGCTATGTCAACACCAAGAGCAATGGCGGTACCCGCGAGGCCAATAAGACCTCCATTGCGGACGTGGAGAGCATTGGTGATGCTAGAGAACATGTCGATAAGTTGATCAACAATTTGGCCAATACGTCGCTCGTCGCCTTGCTGATGACATTCACGGACAAGTCTGCATGAAAACAATACGGATGTAAGGTTCGAACAGAAGAATATAATTGGGGTCTTGTCTGACGTACTTCTCAAGGTCGAGCGCGGCGGCCTTTCTGCGCTCGTACATTTTGTCAACTAATTGCTTCGCTATTGTTGGATCTGCGTGCACCGTTGGTACAGCGTGCGCAGGAAAAAGAGGGAGCGCTAACCCATTATATATATAGCCCCGTTAGGTATTTGTGTCACGATAGGATTTGGAAAAATGTTGAAGGGGTATCATGAAAGGATAGAATGATAACCAGTGCCAGTGACTAGGAGACCGTGACACCAACGAACTACCAGTCGCCTGCCTGGGAGGAGCGTAAGCACATGACCCGGCCCGTGTGTTCCATCATTGTCGGACGCGACGCGCAATCTGCAACATCACAACCTCCAACTCAAAACATAGGATGCTCTCTGTTGTTGGCTGCAAACTGACTGGAAGGAAACACTGTGCATGTTATGATCAGCCGTCATGTGTTAAGATACTTTCTTTTCTACTATCTTCTCCCTTTCTCTGGTGGTGCCCTCAATGCATTCTAGATACAATTCGATCGGAGGTCATGTGATCTGTATATTTACCCCTTCTGACCCCCAGGCGAGATCCTCAAAACTACTCAACGTCATCCCTCAAGACTCTTCAAGAAGGTTCTAGTTAAGTACAATGTCATCGTAACACCTTGTATTTATACTAGACTTCCCAAGAGCCCTATACCTCAGTTTCGAGCTACTTGTTGTATTTAGTGCTTGTTACCCGGAAATTGATTGCTTTTCACTGTCTTATTCTGTGTATAAGACAGTCGTCAATAAAGATAAAAAGATCTTGTTATGGAGAATGTCAAGGAAGTAGCATAGTGAGCACGAGTAACTTGGCTACAAAAGAGAAAGATGAAGGGAGAGGGAGAGGGAGAAAGAGAAATGTGAAGACAACGGGGGAAGACTGCTGATGGTTACGATAACGGACTGCTTATGTCACTTGGCCTTTTCTTTTCAACCTGTACTACATCGCTCCCGACTCTCTGATATTCTAGCCGTGTTCCCAATGCGTCATTAGCTCTTCGACTTCATCTCTCGAGACTCCTTGGACATCAGGAAAATGACATTTGCTAGAACGACTAGAATGGCTGGAATGGCTGGAATGGCTAGGGCGCCAGATTGTATTTACTATATGTGGGAATAGCAGCACTTTTTTTAATTTATTTGAATCAATTCTATTATGCGCTTGTGGGATGGTGCCCAATTGCGCGGCCACATCAGGGTACAATGTAGCTACTAATTACTACGAACAATGAGGGAGTCGACACAAAGTCATGGTGGAAAACCCATAAGGAAAAAACCGAAGTAGTTTTCTAAAGTAGAGAGGCCACAGGGAAAAACAGAGGCCGTTCACCAAAGCCAGAGAGAAAAAGGAACTTACTGGTCACCAAATTCCCCCCAAATCAGGCTGGCTCGCGAGGGCGAAGGGAGGTAACAGGCTTGGGGAAGGCCCACATGTCCTGGAAGAACTCCAGCAGAAAGTCACCCAAGCTTGAGTGTACAAGTGTTACGTCCGGTGTGAGACGTTCTGCACGACTTGTGCGACAGCTTCGTAGGTTTAGGTAAGAAACCAATAAGGTCCCTTGGAGTTTGAATGGATGAGTCAAAGTCAAAGGGGGCTGTTCCCTAATGACGATGTTGAGCAGAAAGTGCCAAAAGCACTGAGATGATCGAGTCAAGAGTTTCAAGGGGAAGTCCTGAAGACAAACACCAATGTATTCAATAAGTCGAGTCTGAGGTCTACAGGGTAGCTACAGCGGACTTATATACGTAATCTAGTGGGCGTCTATGAGATAAGAACACGGAGTCAAGTGGGCCCGAATATCTGAAAGCGGAGGGCGTAAAGCCTGGCTTCTGATAGGGTATTAAGTAAGTGTCCGGTCATACGATAAGAAGATAAGCGATAACAAAGATAATGGTAAGTAAACATGGACAAGCAAGGAGGTCACGGGGAGGGACGAAGAGCATGTGACGGATCCCACGATGGGGACGTGATCTGGTAGTGGAGTGTGGGCGGTAGTGAGGGATTGTCGTTGGGTAAGAAAAAGAATACGGGCGAAGACGGGGTTCGTAACAACAAGGGGCATTCAAGGAGGACATGCACAAATGTCGCCAAGGAAGTGTTGTCGCAGGGGCAGGTGCGAGAGGAGACTGGGAGGGAGGGGTGAAAGCGCTCCTGGTATTCAGCAACAAAGGCATGGCCTGTGGCGAGGCACATGGCAGTGGAGCAGGTGCGACATGTGAAAGGGACCTCACACTTCTTAGTAGGTGCCGTCCAAAGGGGATAGCAGTGATGAATCAATACTGGAGATGCCGGGCCGGACTAACTATCATACTTCCAATACGCATATTCTAATAAGACAGACTACATCCTTCTTTCTCTCAAACCACCACCATCAAGCTTGAGCCTTGCTCACTTTGGGGTGTTTTTTGTTAGATAGATTGTACCAAAAACAAGTTCTTTGTCCTCTCATTGTGGGTCTCAACAACCCATAAGCCCTCACCCACATTATGTCTGGTGGCACTGCTGCCAACCCCATTATGGTGGGTTCATCGCCTTCATTGATGGACTCATCAGTTGTCCTTGCAGGGGCACAGGTTGTGACCCCTTCCCCACCTCCTCCCTATGTTCCGCCCCCCCATACCGGGGGACCTCATCTCCTTCACGGGGCTGCCAACCCCCTCAATTTCCTGCCTGAGTTGGCATCCAATGATGTGCTGGTCGCATATCTTCGACCCATGCTTTACAACCCAGTAGACATGCTGGATCATTCTCTCCATCTTGATGTGGCCACACATGAGAGCTGTGTCAAGTACCTTAACAAGGCCCACAGATGGGACCTCCAGAACACTTCAGAGGGTAGCATGGGCTACTCCCTATATTACCTTGTGGCAGCCCTCTGCATGGACACCCAGTCTGACATGGGCATTACCACCCAGATGCTAGAATGGTCTAATAGCATCACCTCTGCTCTTCTGGATGCTGGAGTCCAGCGCTTGGGTGAGCAGACCTATCACACAGGCCTTGAGCCTGTTTCCTGGGGCAGACTGCTCCACAATATTCTGGGGGCCATCTTGCATGGCTTCTTACGTTCTCCTTCCACCATCTCCCTTCTGGATCACCACGATGTTACATCCAGTGCGGGACGTACAGCACGACTTGTGTGACAGCTAGGATTCGTGGTCTTTCAGATAAGAAACCAATATGGTCCCTTGGAGTAATCGTGTGACAGAGTCAACGTCAAAGGGGCTGTTCCCTAAGATGATGTTGAGCGGAAGAAGGCCAAAAGCCTTGAGGCTGACAAGTTGGGTTCAAGGGGAAAGTCCAGAAGACTAAGCACCGATGTATTCAATAAGTCGAGTCTGGGGTCTACAGTGTAGGCTAAGACAGGCTTATATACGTAATGAGGCGAGCGTCTACTAGATAAGATACAGGAGTCATGTGGGCCCAAAGATCTGAAAGTGAAGGGCATAAAGCCTGGCTTCCACTGATAGGGAATTAAGTAAGTGTCCAGGCGTAGAGATAAAGAGATAATGAGATAAGAAGATAAGAAACAAACAAGGACCAATGGAAGATAAACAAGTACAAGTCAAGGGGTCACGTGGACAGTCGAAGAGCATGTGAAGGGTCCCATGACGGAGACGTAATCTGATAGTGCAGGGTAGGCGGCAGGGAAGGGTCATCGGAGGGGAGGTAAAAGAAAACGGGTAAAGACGGGGTTTGTAACATCACCCCTCTTCTGGTTCTAGCAGACCTGGCTAGAAACGATTCGTACCGTCATCATCCTGCACCAAATCCAAGTAGTCATTGGCTACATTACGATCACTCGTCAAGTATGTCTCCAGCTCTTGTGGACAGGCGTGGGTGCGAAGAAAACCATAGGGGCCGCGCTGCCCACAGGCGTGGCACAAGTCGTAGACAGGACAATCAATTTCTTGATGTCCAGCATTATGGTGCAGGCACTTGCCACACCATCCAGAGGGGTTGTTGATCGTTGGTGCTACCCCTACGTGGCAGAAAATGCAGTGTCGGCTCCAATGAAGGTTACTTCGGCAATGTCGACACCACTTGCGGTTGAGCGGACAGTTCCAGCTGATGTGGTATCTGCTGTCGCATCGCCAGCAAGTCTCCCCACATGGCTTTTCATGGAGACGTGGCATTTCAAGGTGGGATGGTAACAGTGTCGGCGCCGCTCCCAGAGATCGAGGGGGTAAAGGTCGTGCGTAGGTGTCAGCATACCTTTCTGCTATGGTCTGATACGCATCCCCTGCCTCTAATCTCTTCCGGATCTCCACGATCTCCTGCTCCAATTGGAACATACCATTCGTTAACCTGGCCATCATCTTCGCATGCTCCTTGTATTGTTCATTCAATGTCCTCTGTAATGTGATGCTCTTCTGCAACCTCATGACCTCCGCTTTGAGATGTGGGAGCCTCATATCATTTACCACTTCATCGATCGCGAAGGCTCGACAGTCCTCCGCCAAGAGATGTCCCAGCTGCTCGTCAGTCAGCGTAAGGTGAAGTTGGCCCATGTACCTTTCTTCTAGGTAGACAGGCGCCCTGTATACTGGTCCATTCTTCTTCATGCACCCCGCAACGTCCATTCCTCCGTTTGTATAGTAAATATATTTGGCAATGGGCTTGGTACCGTCGGCCATGGGGATCTCGAGGGGGAAGTACATGGAGGAGTTGGGGTTGTTGGGGATGAAAGGAAATTCGGGGGCTTCGTCGTCAATCTCTCCGTTCATGATGTCATTTGGGTGTGGGTCTTTGGAGTGGGTGAAGTCGTCATTGGGGTTGGGGACTTGATTCTTAATACGGGCTTCGGCAGCCTCGTAGTCGATAGGGGTGGAGGGGCGAGTGGAAGGATGAGAGGAAGGGAAGTTCTCGACGACGGTCATTGGGGAGGCGAAGGCGTTGACGGCAGCAGAGGCAGCGATGAAAGACATGATTGAAGTTTCTGTGGTAGTAGTGGCTTGGGGAAGCATGTACTGGGGAATCTGTTGTTGGAGGAGATGGTTCCCTTTTATCTTCATTTGGGCACTTCTGGGTGTCGGTCATGGAATTCTGCAATAAGAGCTGGGGCGAAGATATCTCCGATGGGTTCCCAGGAATTGTCAGAGTCTGGGAATCCTTTCCACTTTATCAGGTAATGTAACTTGTGCCCTTGGCCTTTTCGTGTGGAATCTAGAATCTTCTCTACTTCCCACTTGGCTTCTCCATCAACTAGGTCAGGGGGAGGTCTTGGGAAGTTCGTTCCATGTATAGATGTTTCACGATAAGGCGTTAGAAGTCAGGCATGGAAGACTGGGTGAATCTTCCATGTTGGAGGGAGCTTCAATTCATATGATACTTCTGACAGCTTCCTCGTTATCTCGAAAGGTCTGTGACGTCGGGGCACTAGTTTCATGGTGGGGTGTGACATGTGGATATTCTTTCTGTCCAGCCAAACAAGGTCATTGGCTCGATAAGGTGTGAATTGCGACGGCTTCTCTGTCAGAGTTCTTTGCGCCTTCAGCAAGTTCTCATTGGCCGATTTCCGAATCTCATCCCATTGGCTGATACGTTGTGCTGCGGAAGGCATGTTCGTGGGTTTGCTGGTCCAGGTAGTGCGCAGGGTCCATCCCATGATAAGGGAGAATGGCGAAGCTCTAGTCGTGTGATTGGGCCAGGAATTGTGTGCAAATTCGGCTGTTGCTAGCCAGTTGGCCCAATCATCCTGTCGTCCGTTGCACCAAAATCACAGATACTGCTCCAGCCACTGATTTGTCCTTTCTGACTGTCCGTCTGTCTGTGGGTGGTAAGTGGTTGAGATGTTCTGGGTTACATCCAGGGTTTTGCATAGTGCCCAGGCGAATGCAGAGGTGAATCGTGGGTCACGGTCTGAAATGACTTTTTCAGGTAAGCCATAGTGTCGATATACATGATCCAGGTAGAGCTTGGCCACGCCTTCTGCTGTTATGGACTCATTACATGGTATGAACAATGCTGCCTTTGAATAGTCGTGGTCCATGACTGTCAGGATGGAATCAAAGACTCTGGAGGTAGGGAGTTTGACTATGAAGTCCATAGCAATGGTTTGGAATGGTAGCGAGGTCATAGGGGCAATTGGGAATAATGCTGGTGAGTTTGGATGCGTGTTTACTTTGTTGGCTTGACATTCTGCACATCCTTTCATGTAGTTCTCAACATCTTGCTTCATGTTTGGCCACCAGTAGTCTCGTTTGGCTAGGGCATATGTTACGAACCCCGTCCCTCCCACTGTTTTTCTTCTTACCCAGTGACGACCCCTCTTTGCCACCTACCCTCCACTACCAGATCACGTCTCCATCGTGGGATCCTTCACATGCTCTTCGACCGTCCACATGACCCCTTGGCTTGTACATGTTTATCGTCTGTTTTCCTTTGTTTGTTCCCTATCTCCTTATCTTGTTATCTCTTTATCTTTATGCTCGGACACTTACTTAGTTCCCTATCAGTGGAAGCCAGGCTTTACGCCCTCCGCTTTCAGATCTTTGGGCCCACATGATCCACGTATCTTATCTAGTAGACACCTGTTCTGTTACGTATATAAGCCCATCTTAGCCTACACTGTAGACCTCAGACTCGACTTATTGAATACATTGGTGCTTAGTCTTCTGGACTTCCCTTTGAAACTCGACTCATCGATCTCAGTGCTTCTGGCACTTCTCCGCTCAATGATTGTCTTAGGGAACAGCCCCTTTGACTTTCAACTCTATCCTCTGAATACTCCAAGGGACCATATTGGTCTCTTATCTGAACCGCAAACATCAGCTGTCGCACAAGTCGTGCTGCACGTCCTGCACTGGACGTAACATCAAGTCGAGTCTCTCATTGTGGCTTCAAGCCGCAGTCAGACCTTGTTTAAAGAAGAACCCATCGAACGAAGAGACGAGCCTGACCTCTCACAACAAGTATTAGGATCAGCCGTCTGGAAAGATTTTGAGTCCGAGTTTGGATACTACGTCTATCACGACGAAAGATACCAACTGGTAGAATACGACGAGGCAAAGAGAGTTTGGTATTGTATCCGATACTCGGACAGCTGAAACTCTTGGGTTACTACAGGACCGGCCCCACCAGAATTTGGACTTGGACCATGGAGAGAGAATCCCCCGGCCATTGTTACGGACTCTGAACCAGAAGAGTACGTAGAAGAGAATAGTGAAGAAGCACTGGTATTAGCATCGACTATTGCCCCAGTTGCACCCAGAGTTGCCATGTCCAGAGCCCCTGCTTTGACAACTCCACAGATTTCAGTACACTCTACCAATACCATCACCCCGTTTTATCAAATGTCTACCATCGCTGCACAACTACCAGACCCAGCCCCTCAGCCGCCAGCCATACCCCCACCAAACATCCCTCCGCCATCGGGACACTTGTCAGGCGTACTCCCACAGACATTCACAGGAGACCGGTCACAGAGTAAAAAGTTTATGTTGGAGTTCATAACGTTCAAAAACTTCAACCACGATGTCCCCCAAATTATCAACCCCTTCCAGCGCGCCAATCTCTTCTTGTCACTAATTCGAGGAGAAGCCGTGGATGACTGGACCATGGAACAGCTAGAATGGCTGAATGAAGAAGTTGACAGTGGTCGCTGCACCACTAGCAAAGGCCTTTGGGAAACCATTGCCCAGAGGTTCAAGGATGTATTCATGGACGGACAAGCCAAGCAGAAGGCTGCCCGGGAATTAAAGGCTCTGAGGATGGAGAAAGGAGAACTTGATGCTTATGTAGCGAAGTTCAGGAGCCTGGCCAACAGGGCCAGTTATGACACGGACGAAGAGGCCACGCTTGACCTCTTCTCTCAAGGACTGCCCAACCCACTGGTAAAGAACATTATCCAGTTTCATCACCCCCATGACTGGGACACTTGGGTAGATGCAGCTCAACGACAGCAGCAGGACTACCTGGACTTCCAGACACGTTTTGGGGTCAATACAAAGAAAGGAAGGACCCATGACCAGTGGAAGGCAGCCTTTGGAGTCAAGCCTGCACATACCAGCCAAAGGGATCCAAACGCCATGGATACCTCTGCGGATAGAACTCGAGCTCGGGCTGTACTCACCAAAGATGAGAGGCTGACATTGATGAAAGAAGGAAGATGCTTTCGCTGCAAAGCACAAGGGCACATGTCCAAGGAATGCCCAAAGAAAGGGGCGCGAGCAGCAGAAGCAACTGTTGTGCCCAACAACCCATCCAGTAAAAAGACAAAAGAAGAAAAGGCACAGGATATATGGAGCAATATGATGAAAGAAAGTGAAGAAGTGTGAGCCATCTTGGTAGAAAAGGCATTTGCAAAAAAGGATTTTTGACAGGCTCAAACCCATCGGCCTGGGTGCGAGCATTACATGTAACCTCTGTGTACACTAGTCGCTTCAAATCTTTGAAAATACCAGTACATTTTGAAACTACACAGAGGATGGCTGACCGTGATATCCTGATAGACTCAGGAGCAACGGATAATTTTATCAGTTTGCAAATGGCTAAAACCATGGGACTCGGGATGCTGGTGCTTCCCCAGGAGAAAAATATCTGGAATATTGATGGAACTGCCAACCAAGCGGGAAAGATTACACACTACACCAACCTCATGGTCCAAGTCGGAGAAAAGACGAAGACCCTCCATTTTCTAGTTACCAATCTGGGCAATGAGGATGTAGTTCTGGGATACCCCTGGCTAGCCGCCTTTGAACCAAGAATTAATTGGAGTGATGCGACCATGGACAAAGAATTCTACCCTGTCCTCATTACATCAATAGGGTATGACTATGTGGTACGGCATTTGGCAGTACACAAGACAAAGGAAGGAGATGAGGGTCGTTGCTTCACTACTAAGGCATCGGAACTCGCGCAAAAGGCAGTTGAAGGGCATGTGGAAAAGACATTCGAAGAAGTGGTGCCCAAGGAATATCACCGACATTGGAAGGTCTTTTCCGAGGAGGAGTCCCAATGCTTTCCACCTGCACGACCTTGGGACCATGCCATCAATTTCATACCAGATACCCCATCAGCCATCGATTGTAAAATCTACCCGCTGTCACAAGTAGAACAGACTGCGCTCACGGCGTTCCTTGAGGAACATTTGGCAAAAGGATATATTCGCCTGTCGAAATCGCCATATGCATCACCATTCTTCTTTATCAAAAAGAAAGACGGCAAACTTCAACCTGTTCAGGACTACCGACAAATAAATGCCCACACTGTAAAGAACACCTACCCCCTGCCACTCATTTCAGAGCTCATTGACACCATGAGGGATAAATTCTTGTTCTCTAAAATGGACATTCGTTGGGGTTACAATAATATACGGATTAAAGATGGAGACCAATGCAAAGCAGCTTTTAAAACCAACCAAGGACTTTTCGAACCAAATGTCATGTTTTTTGGCCTTACCAACTCCCCTGCCACTTTCCAATCAATGATGAACCACATTTTCCGCGACCTCATTCTTACCGGGGAAGTAGTGGTTTACATGGATGATATACTGGTTGCCACCGCCAACGACCTAGCCCACCATCAACAGCATGTACATCAGGTACTGGATATTTTACACGAACACGATCTGTACCTTAAACCCGCCAAGTGCTCATTTGAACAACCAAGTGTAGAATACCTAGGAGTCATCCTGGAGGGAGGACAGGTTCGCATGGACCCTGTAAAAGTGCAAGGAATCCGGGAATGGCCTGTACCTGCATGCGTCAAGGACGTGCGATCCTTTATCGGTTTCTGCAATTTCTACTGATGCTTCGTCCGAGGGTTTTCTGGGATTGCCCAACCGTTGAATGGTTTACTGAAGAAAGATGTCCCTTGGCACTGGACGGAGGAACATAAGATGGCCTTTGAACAGATCCGCGACATCATTGGCTCAGAACCGGTCCTTTTACAACCAGATTTGGAGAAGCCCTTTGAACTTGAAGTTGATGCATCTCACTTTGTGAATGGCGCCATTTTGAATCAACACGATGTGACGGGACTTCTTCATCCTGTGGCCTACTATTTGGAAACATTTTCACTGGTGGAACGGAATTATGACATTTGGGATAGAGAACTGCTGGCTATAGTGAAAGCGTTACGACACTGGCACCCATACTTAGCAGGAACCCCGCACAGGACCGTCATCCATACCGACCATTCCAACTTGCTCTACTGGAAAGAACCCCATAAGATAAGCTGACAAGTCGCCCGTGAAGTCCTAGAACTTGAAGAATATAACTTCGAACTAAAGCACATTGCCGGAAGCCGTAACACTCGTGCAGATGCCCTGTCGCGACGACCTGATTTGAATAATGGCGCAGAGGACAACAGCAATGTGATAGTACTCCCCAAAGAAGTTTTCATCAGGATGACTGCGGTTAGCCTTCACGACATGGATTTATGGGCCCAAGTATCGCAAAATATGAATCAACAGCTATGTGAAACATGGGCAGAGCCACACAATCTGAAGAAGATCGACGGCCTCTGGTGGAAGGATGGGGATCGACTCGTTGTCACTGGTGGCGACAACATTAAGAGGGGGGTGATCCATTTTCACCACGACCTCCCTTCTGCAGGACACCCCGGTATCGCCAACACGTACGCCCTAGCCAAATGAGACTACTGGTGGCCGAACATGAAGAAAGATGTGGAGGAATATGTGAAGGGATGTGCGGACTGCCAAGCCAACAAAGTGAATACGCACCCACACCCACCAGCACCATTCCCAATTACACCAATTGCCTCACAACCATTTCAGACCATCGCAATGGACTTCATTGTCAAACTCCCCACTTCCCAAGGCTTTGACTCCATCCTGACCATCACAGACCACAACTGTTCGAAAGTGGCACTATTCATACCATGCAACGAGTCCATTACAGCAGAAGGAGTGGCCAAACTCTATCTGGATCACGTCTACAGGCACTATGGCCTCCCCGAAAAGATTATCACAGACCATGACCCACGCTTTACTTCCGCATTTGCCAGGGCACTCTGTAAAACACTGAACATTGCCCAGAACATCTCTACAGCATATCACCCACAGACAGATGGACAATCGGAGAGAACAAACCAGTGGCTTGAACAATATCTTTGGTTCTGGTGTAACGGACAACAGGACGATTGGGCCGACTGGCTTGCAACGGCTGAATTCGCACATAACTCTTGGCCCAACGGTACCACAAAAGCCTCCCCGTTCTCACTTATCATGGGATGGACACCCTGAGCCATGTGGACAGGAAAGTCAGCGAATGTCCCTTCAGCCACACGACGTATCGACCAATGGGAAGAAATCAGGAAATCGGCCAATGAAAACTTACTAAAGGCGCAAAAGACCCTGATGGAGAAACCTGCGAAATTCACACCTTATCGGACCAATGATCTAGTATGGTTGGAAGGGAAGAACATTCACACATCACATCCAACAGCCAAACTGGCGCCCCGATGTCACGGACCCTTCCAGATAACAAGGAAGCTATCAGATGTGTCATATGAACTCGGACTCCCCCCTACATGGCGCATTCATCCAGTCTTCCATGCCCGATTACTTACACCTTACAAGGAGACGCCGCTGCATGGGGAGAACTTCTCAAGACCCCCACCTGACCTTATCGATGGGGAAGAAGAGTGGGAAGTGGAGCGCATTCTAGATTTGAAGCGACAAGGCCGAGGGCGTAAACTGTACTACCTAATCAAGTGGAAGGGATTCCCAGCCTCTGACAACTTGTGGGAACCAGCCAGGGATATCTCTGCCCTGACCCTTATTGTGGAGTTCCATACCCTACACCCAGAAGTGCCCAAGAACCATTAAAAGGAGACAGCCTTGAACCCCATCGAACCCCTCAGTACATGCTCCCTCAGCAACATTCTACCATTATCCAGTCTATCATGTCTTTTGTTGCTGCCAACGCCGCCGTTGATGCTTTCACCGCCCCCATCGTAGTTGCCGAGAATTTCCCATCCACCCATCCCTCTACTCGTCCCTCTTCTCCTATTGACTACGAAGCCGCAGAGGCCCATGTCAAGAACCAATCCCCGAACCCAAATGACGATTTCACCTACTGCGAAGAGCCCCACCCCAACGACCTACTCAACGGGGAGATCGATGATGAAGCCCCAGAATTCCCGTTCATCCCCAACAACCCGAACTCATCAATGTACTTCCCCCTCGACATCCCTATGGCTGACGGTACCAACGCCATAGCCAAGTACATTTATTACACCAACGGGGGGATGGACGTAGTGGGATGCATGAAGAAAAACGGGCCAGTTTATGGAGCCCCCGTCTATTTGGAAGAAAGGTACACAGGCCAACTTCATCATATGCTGACCGATGAACAGTTGGGGCACCTTGCTGCGGAAGACTGTCGGGCTTTCGCAATTGATGAGGTAATGAACGACATGAGGCTCCCACGTCTCAGGGCGGAGGTTATGAGACTGCGAAAGAACATCACCCTGCGAAGGACGCTGAATCAGCAGTACAAGGAGCATGCAAAGATGATGGCAAGGTTGACCAATGGGATGTTCAAGTTGGAACAGGAGATTGTGGAGATTAGAAAGAGGTTGGAAGCCGGGGATGCATACCAAACGATCACAGAAAGGTACGCTGACACCTATGCACGACCTCTCCCCCTGCAAACCCTAGGCGCTGCTCCGACGCTGCTGCCGAGTTGACTCGAAATGCCATGCCTACACGAAAACCCTCGCGGAGAAACCTGCTGGCGTTGTGACAGCAGTTACCATATCAGCTGGAATTGTCCGCTCAACCGCAAATGGTGTCGCCACTGCCACAGCAACCTCCATTGGAGTCAACACTGTATCTTCTGACGAGTAGGCGTGGCCCCGACAGTTATCAACCCATTGGGCTGGTGTGGCAAGTGTCTTTGACATAACGCGGGACACTGAGAGATCGATTGCCTGGTCTACAACTTGTGCCGCGCCTGTGGTCAGCGCGGCCCGTACAGCTTCCTCCACACTCACAACTGCCCACAGGAACTGGAGACGTACTCGATGGATGATCGTAATGTAGCTGATGATTACTTGGACTTAGTGCAGGATGATGACGGTACGAATCGTTTCTAGCTGGGTCTGCTAGAACCAGAAGAGGGGGTGATGTTACAAACCCTGTCCCTCCCACTGTTTTTCTTCTTACCCAGTGACGACCCCTCTTTGCCACCTACCCTCCACTACCAGATCACGTCTCCATCGTGGGATCCTTCACATGCTCTTTGACCGTCCACATGACCCCTTGGCTTGTACATGTTTATTGTCTGTTTTCCTTTGTTTGTTCCCTATCTCCTTATCTTGTTATCTCTTTATCTTTACACTTGGACACTTACTTAGTTCCCTATCAGTGGAAGCCAGGCTTTACGCCCTCCGCTTTCAGATCTTTGGGCCCACATGATCCACGTATCTTATCTAGTAGACGCCCGTTCTGTTATGTATATAAGCCCGTCTTAGCCTACACTGTAGACCTCAGACTCAACTTATTGAATACATTGGTGCTTAGTCTTCTGGACTTCCCTTTGAAACTCGACTCATTGATCTCAGTGCTTCTGGCACTTCTCCGCTCAACAATTGTCTTAGGGAACAGCCCCTTTGACTTTCAACTCTATCCTCTGAATACTCCAAGGGACCATATTGGTCTCTTATCTGAACCGCAAACATCAGCTGTCGCACAAGTCGTGCTGCACGTCCTGCACCGGACGTAACAGTGTACATGTTGGCGATACCGGGGTGTCCTGCAGAAGGGAGGTCGTGGTGAAAATGGATCACCCCCCTCTTAATGTTGTTGCCACCGGTGACAATGAGTCTGTCCCCATCCTTCCACCAAAGGCTGTTGATTTTCTTCAGATTGTGAGCGTCTGCCCAAGACTCGCACAATTGTTGATTCATATTTTGCGAGACCTGAGCCCACAAATCCATATCATGCAGACTGGTGACAGTCGCCATTGTCGCAAAGACTTCTTTGGGGAGCACTGTGACATCGTTGTTGTCCTCCTCTTTGCTTGCTAAATCCAGTCGTCGTGACAGGGCATCCGCCCATGCATTTTGGCTTCCTGCAATATGCTTTAGTACGAAGTCGTATTCTTTGAGCTCCAAGACCTCGCAGGCTACTCGTCGGCTGATTTTATGTGGCTCCTTCCAATATAAGAGGTTGGAATGGTCGGTATAAATGATGGTCTTATGGGGGTTGCCTGCTAAGTAAGGTCACCAATGCCGTAGTGCTTTTACGATTGCAAGTAGTTCTCTGTCCCAGATGTCATAATTTCGTTCGGCGGGTGAGAAGGTCTCGGAGTAAAAGGCAATTGGATGCAACAGTCCTGTTGCATCTCGTTGGCTTAGTACTGCACCATTTGCGAAGTGAGAGGCATCGACTTCAAGCTCGAAAGGTTTTCCTAGATCGGGTTGCAATAGAACTGGTTCCAACCTGATGATGTTGCGGATTCATTCAAACACCTGTTGTTGGTCCTTTCCCCAGTGCCAGGGTGTGTCCTTCTTCAACAGTTTGTTCAGCGGTTGGGCAATTCCTGAAAATCCTCAGACGAAGCGTCGGTAAAAGTTGCAGAACCCTATGTAAGATCATACATCCTTAATGCAGGTTGGTACTGGCCATTCATGAACTCCTTGTATCTTCACTGGATCCATTCGTACGTGTCCTCCCTCCAGTATGACTCCTAGATATTCAACGCTGGTCTGCTCAAACAAACATTTCGCTGGTTTCAGGTACAGGTCATGTTCGCTTAAGATGTCCAGGACCTGATGGACCCGCTGCCTATGGTGCTCCAAGTTATTTGTCGTGGCCACTAGTATGTCATCCATATACACCATGTTACGTCTGGTGTGGGACGTTCCACACAACTTGTGTGACAGCGTTTGGGGTGAAGTCAGCTAAGAGACCAATGGGGTCCCTTGGAGGATGAGAATGACAAGTCAAAGTCTGGGAGGCTGTACTCCAAGACGATGTTAATTGGAAAGATGCCAGAAGCACCGAGACAACGGAACCTTAGGATCAAGGGGAAGTCCTGAAGATGAACACCAATGTATTCAATAAGTTGAGTCTAAGGTCTACAACATAAACTAAGGCTGGCTTATATACGTCAAGGGATGGGCGTCTACTAGATAAGATAACCAAGTCATGTGGGCCCAAAGATCTGGAAGTGGAGGGCGTAAAGTCAAGCTTCCACTGATAGGGAACTAAGTAAGTGTCCGGTCTTAAAGATAAGAAGATAGGAAGATAAGAAGATAAGTAAGGCAAACAGCAGCAAGCAACGGGTCAACATATACAAAGAAGAAGTCACGGGGATGGGCGCAGAGCACGTGAAGGATCCCACGATGGAGACGTGATCTGGTAGTGTAGCGTGGGTGGCAGGGAAGGATCGTCATTGGGGAGGTAAAAGAAGACGGGTAACGACGGGGTTTGTAACATCACCCCCTCTTCAGGCTCTAGCAGACCCAGCTAGAAATGACTCATACCGTCATCATCCTGCACCAGGTCCAGGTAGTCGTCAGCTACATTACGATCATCCATGTTGTATGACTCTGCCTCTTGAGGACATGCGTGGGTGCAAAGAAACCCATATGGGCTGCGCTGTCCACATGCGCGGCACAAGTTGTAGATTGGGCAGTCGAGTTCTTGATGCCCCGCGTTATGTCGAAGACATTTGCTGCACCAACCTGATGGATTGTTAATCATCGGGGCCACCCCTACTTGTCAAAAGATACAATGTTGGCTCCAATGAAGATTGCTGCGACAGTGACGGCACCACTTGCAGTTAAGCAGGCAGTTCCAACTGATGTGGTACTTGCTGTCGCAACACCAACAGGTTTCTCCACAGGGGTTCTCGTGTAGGCGTGGCATTTTGAGTCAGCTTGGCAACAATGTGGGGGCTGCACCCAAAGTCCGTGGGGGGAGGGGTCGCGCATAAGTGTCAGCGTACCTTTCGGCAATCATTTGGTACACATCCCCTGCCTCCAATCTCTTCCTAATCTCCACAATTTCTTGCTCCAGTTGGAACATCCCATTGGTCAGTCTTGCCATCATCTTCACGTGCTCCTTGTACTGTTGGTTCAGCGTCCTCCATAGGGTGATGTTCTTCCGCAGCCTCATGACTTCTGCTTTGAGGTGCAGAAGCCTCATGTCATTCACCACTTTGTCGATGGCGAAGGCACGACAATCTTCAGCGGCAAGGTGCCCCAACTGCTCGTCGGTAGGTGTGTGATGGAGTCGACCTGTGTACCTTTCCTCCAGATAAACAGGGGCCCCATAAACTGGTCCATTCTTTTTCATACATCCCGCAACATCCATTCCTCCATTAGTGTAATAAATGTACTTAGCAGTGACTGTAGTACCGTCAGCCATCGGGATTTTGAGTGGGAAGTACATGGAGGAATTTGGGTTGTTGGGGATAAATGGGAACTCTGGGGCTTCATCGTCGACCTCCCCATTAAGTAGGTCGTTGGGGTGGGGCTCTTCGCAGTAAGTGAAGTCATCATTCAGATTGGGAGACTGGTTCTTGACTCAAGCTTCGGCAGCTTCATAGTTGATAGGGGATGAGGGGTGAGTGGAAGGGTGGGAAGAGGGGAAGTTCTCGACAGTGGTCATCGGGGAGGTGAAGGCGTCGATGGCGGCAGAGGCAGCGATGAAAGACATGATAGATTGTTCGGTGGTAGTAATTTGCTGGGGTAGCATATACTGGGGAATTTGAGGGAGTCTCAGACTGCCCTTTTAACAATTCTTGGGCGCTTCTGGGTGTCGGGTATGGAACTCCGCGATAAGGACCGGGGCAGAGATATCTCCGGCTGGTTCCCATGAGTTGTCAGAGGCTGGGAATCCCTTCCACTTGATTAGGTAGTACAACTTGTGCCCTCAGCCTTGTTGCTTCGAATCTAGAATACGTTCCACTTCCCACTCTTCTTCTCCATCGATAAGGTCAGGTGGGGGTCTCGAGAAGTTCTCTCCATGCAGTGGCGTTTCCTTGTAAGGTGTGAGCAGTCTGGCGTGGAAAACTGGATGGATGCGCCATGTGGGGGGGAGTCCGAGTTCATATGACACATCTGACAACTTCCTTGTTATTTTGAAGGGTCTGTGACATCAGGGCGCTAACTTGGCAGTTGGATGTGACGTGTGAATGTTCCTCCCTTCCAACCACACCAGGTCATTGGTTCAATAAGGTGTGAACTGTGTGGGCTTCTCTGTCAGGGCTTTTTGCGCCTTCAATAGGTTTTCATTGGCTGATTTCCTGATCTCTTCCCATTGGTTGATACGCTGTGTGGCTGAAGGGACGTTTGATGGTTTTCCTGTCCATGTGGCTTGGGGTGTCCATCCCATGATAAGTGAGAATGGGGAGTGTTTTGTGGTGCCATTGGGCCAAGAGTTATGGGCAAATTCCACTGTTGCAAGCCAGTCAGCCCAATCGTCCTGTCGTCCATTGCACCAGAATTGAAGGTACTGTTTGAGCCACTGGTTGGTCCTCTCTGATTGTCCATCTGTCTGTGGATGATATGCCGTGGAGATGTTTTGAGCAATATTCAGTGTCTTGCAGAGTGCTCTGGTGAATGTGGATGTGAAGCGTGGATCTCGGTCCAAGATGATCTTTTCCGGGAGGCCGTAGTGTCTGTAGACATGGTTTAAGTAGAGCTTGGCCACTCCTTCTGCCGTGATGGACTCGTTACAGGGTATGAACAGTGCTGCCTTCGAATAGTCATGGTCCGTGATGGTTAGGATCGAATCGAAACCTCTGGAAGTGGGGAGTTTGACTATGAAGTCCATGGCAACAGTCTGGAATAGTTGTGATGCCATTGGTGTGATTGGGGATAGTGCTGGTGGGAGTGGGTGCGTGTTTACTTTATTGGCCTGGCAATCTGCACATCCCTTCACATATTCCTCCACTGTTATGTCTGGTGCGGGACGTGCAGCACGACTTGTGCGACAGCCGGTGTGTGCGATTCAGATGAGAAACCAATATGGTCCCTCAGAGTGTGCAAATGATAGAGTCGAAAGTCAAAGGGGCTGTTCCCTGAGACGATCGTTGAGTGGAGAAGTGCCGGAAGCACTGAGATTGGCAAGTTGAGTTCAAAGGGGAAGTCCAGAAGACTAAGCACCGATGTATTCAATAAGTCAAGTCTGAGGTCTACAACGTAAACTAAGGCTGACTTATATACATCAAGGGACGGGTGTCTACTAGATAAGATAACCAAGTCATGTGGGCCCAAAGATCTGGAAGCGGAGGGCGTAAAGTCAAGCTTCCACTGATAGGGAACTAAGTAAGTGTCCGGTCTTAAAGATAAGAAGATAGGAAGATAAGAAGATAAGTAAAACAAACAACGGCAAGCAACGGGTCAACATATACAAAGAAGAAGTCACAGGGATGGACGCAGAGCATGTGAAGGATCCCACGATGGAGACATGATCTGGTAGTGTAGTGTGGGTGGTAGGGAAGGATTGTCATTGGGGAGGTAAAAGAAGACGGGTAATGACAGGGTTTGTAACATCACCCCCTCTTCAGGCTCTAGCAGACCCAGCTAGAAATGACTCGTACCGTCATCATCCTGTACCAGGTCCAGGTAGTCGTCAGCTACATTATGATCATCCATGTTGTACGACTCTGGCTCCTGAGGACATGCGTGGGTGTGAAGAAACCCATATGGGCCGCGCTGTCCACATGCACGGCACAAGTCATAGATTGGGCAGTCGATCTCTCGATGCCCCGCATTATGTCGAAGACATTTGCCGCACCAACTTGATGGATTGTTAATCATTGGGGCCACCCCTACTCGTCAAAAGATACAATGTCGGCTCCAATGAAGATTGCTGCGACAGTGACGGCACCACTTGCGGTTAAGTGGGCAGTTCCAACTGATGTGGTACCTGCTGTCACAATGCCAACAGGTTTCTCCACGGGGGTTCTCATGTAGGCGTGGCATTTCGAGTCGGTTTGGCAACAATGTGGGGGCCGCACCCAAAGTCCGCAGGGGAAGGGGTTGCGCATAAGTGTCAGCGTACCTTTCGGCAATCGTTTGGTACGCATCCCCTGCCTCTAATCTCTTCCTAATCTCCACAATCTCTTGCTCCAGTTGGAACATCCCATTGGTCAGTCTCGCCATCATCTTCGCGTGCTCCTTGTATTGTTGGTTCAGCGTCCTCCGTAAGGTGATGTTCTTCTGCAGCCTCATGACTTCTGCTTTGAGGCGCGGAAGCCTCATGTCATTCATCACTTCGTCGATGGTGAAGGCACGACAATCTTCAGCAGCAAGGTGCCCCAACTGTTTGTCAGTTAGTGTGTGATGGAGTCGACCTGTGTACCTTTCCTCCAGATAAACAGGGGCCCCATAAACTGGTCCATTCTTTTTCATACATCCCGCAACATCCATTCCTCCATTAGTGTAATAAATGTACTTAGTGGTGACTGTAGTACCATCGGCCATCGGGATTTCGAGTGGGAAGTACATGGAGGAATTTGGGTTGTTGGGGATAAATGGGAACTCTGGGGCTTCATCGTCGATCTCCCCATTAAGTAGGTCATTGGGGTGGGGCTCTTCGCAGTAAGTGAAGTCATCATTTGGGTTGGGGGACTGGTTCTTGACTCGAGCTTCAGCAGCTTCATAGTCGATAGGGGAGGAGGGATGAGTGGAGGGATGGGAAGAGGGGAAGTTCTCGACAGTGGTCATCGGGGAGGTGAAGGCGTTGATGGCGGCAGAGGTGGCGATGAAAGACATGATAGATTGCTCGGTGGTAGTAATTCGCTGGGGTAGCATATACTGGGGAATTTGAGAGAGTCTCGGACTGCCCTTTTAACAATTCTTGGGCGCTTCTGGGTGTCGGGTATGGAACTCCGCGATAAGGGCCGGGGCAGAGATATCTCCAGCTGGTTCCCATGAGTTGTCAGAGGCTGGGAATCCCTTCCACTTGATTAGGTAGTACAACTTGTGCCCTCGGCCTTGTTGCTTTGAATCTAGAACATGTTCCACTTCCCATTCTTCTTCTCCATCGATAAGGTCAGGTGGGGGTCTCGAGAAGTTCTCTCCATGCAGCAGCGTTTCCTTGTAAGGTGTGAGCAGTCTGGCGTGGAAAACTGGATGGATGCGCCATGTGGGGGGGAGTCCAAGTTCATATGACACATCTGACAACTTCCTTGTTATTTTGAAGGGTCCGTGACGTCGGGGCGCTAACTTGGCAGTTGGATGTGATGTGTGAATGTTCCTTCCTTCCAACCACACCAGGTCATTGGTTCAATAAGGTGTGAACTGTGTGGGCTTCTCTGTCAGGGCTTTTTGCGCCTTCAATAGGTTTTCATTGGCTGATTTCCTGATCTCTTCCCATTGGTTGATATGCTGTGTAGCTGAAGGGACGTTTGATGGCTTTCCTGTCCACATGGCTCGGGGTGTCCATCCCATGATAAGTGAGAATGGGGAGTGTTTTGTGGTGCCATTGGGCCAAGAGTTATGGGCAAATTCCACCGTTGCAAGCCAGTCAGCCCAATCGTCCTGTCGTCCATTGCACCAGAATCGAAGGTACTGTTCAAGCCACTGGTTAGTCCTTTCTGATTGTCCATCTGTCTGTGGATGATACACCATAGAGATGTTTTGAGCAATATTCAGTGTCTTGCAGAGTGCTCTGGTGAATGTGGACGTGAAGCGTGGGTCTCGGTCCGAGATGACCTTTTCCGGGAGGCCATAGTGTCTGTAGACATGGTTCAAGTAGAGCTTGGCCACTCCTTCCGCCGTAATGGACTCGTTACAGGGTATGAACAGTGCCGCCTTCGAATAGTCATGGTCTGTGATGGTTAGGATCGAGTCGAAGCCTCTGGAGGTGGGGAGTTTAACTATGAAGTCTATGGCGACAGTCTGGAATGGTTGCGACGCTATTGGTGTGATTGGGAATGGTGCTGGTGGGTGTGGGTGCGTATTCACTTTGTTGGCCTGGCAGTCCGCACATCCCTTCACATATTCTTCCACATCTTTCTTCATGTTCGGCCACCAGTAGTCTCGTTTGGCTAGGGCATACGTGTTGGCAATACCGGGGTGTCCTGCAGAAGGGAGGTCATGGTGAAAATGGATCACCCCCCTCTTAATGTTGTCGCCACCGGTGACAACAAGCTGATCTCTGTCCTTCCACCATAAGCTGTCAATCTTCTTCAGATTATGTGCATCAGCCCATGTTTCGCATAGTTGTTGGTTCATATTTTGCGATACTTGGGCCCATAAATCCATGTCGTGAAGGCTGACAATCGCCGTTTTTGCGAAGACCTCTTCAGGGAGTACTGTGACATTGTTGTTGTCCTCCTCGCCTTCAGCTAGATCTGGTCGTCGCGACAGTGCATCTGTGCGTGCGTTACGGCTTCCTGCAACATGTTTCAACATGAAGTTGTATTCTTCCAGTTCTAGAACTTCACGGGCGACTCATCAACTGATCTTATGAGGTTCCTTCCAATAGAGTAGGTTGGAGTGGTCAGTGTAAATGATGGTCTTATGAGGTGTTCCCGCCAGATATGGCCACCAATGTCATAGTGCTTTCACAATGGCCAGTAACTCCCTGTCCCAGATATCGTAATTGCGCTCTGCTGGTGAGAATGTCTCTGAGTAGAAGGCGACTGGGTGGAGCAATCCAGTCGTGTCCCATTGATTTAGCACCGCGCCATTGGCAAAGTGAGACGCGTCGACTTCCAGTTCAAAAGGTTTTTCCAAATCTGGTTGCAGGAGAACTGGTTCGGAGCTAATGATGTCGTGGATTTGCTCAAAGGCGCGTTGTTGTTCATCTGCCCAATACCAGGGAACGTCCTTCTTCAATAACCTGTTCAGAGGTTGTGCAATTCCGGAAAATCCTCGTACGAAGCATCAGTAGAAGTTACAGAATCCAATAAAAGATTGCACATCCTTGACGCATGTAGGTGTGGGCCATTCTCTGATACCTTGCACTTTGACTGGGTCCATTCTGACTTGTCCTCCTTCTAGGATGACTCCCAAGTATTCCACACTGCTCTGTTCAAATGAACATTTGGCTGGTTTCAGGTATAGGTCATATTCCTGTAGTATATCCAAGACTTGGTGGATGCGGTTACAGTGGTGAGCAGGGTCGTTGGCAGTAGCTACTAATATGTCGTCCATGTAGACCACTACTTCTCCGGTAAGGATGAGTTTGCAGAATATGTGGTTCATCATGGATTGGAAGGTCGCCGGTGAGTTGGTAAGGCCAAAGAACATGACATTGGGTTCGAAAAGTCCTTGGTTGGTCTTAAACGCTGCTTTGCATTGGTCCCCTTCCTTGATCCTTATATTGTTATAGCCCCAATGGACGTCCATTTTGGAAAACAGGGATTTGTCGTGCATGGTATCAATGAGCTCAGAGATGAGTGGAAGGGGGTAAGCGTTCTTCACAGTATAGGCATTGATTCGCCTGTAGTCCTGGACGGGTCGTAACTTGCCATCCTTCTTTTTGATGAAGAAGAAAGGCGATGTGTATGGCAATTTCAATGGACGAATATATCCTTTTGCGAGGTGCTCCTCGAGGAACGTCATAAGTGCGGTCTGTTCTGTCTGTGACAATGGATATATCTTGCAGTTGATTGCTGATGGTGTATCAGGGATGAAATTGATGGCGTGATCCCAGGGTCGTGCAGGTGGGAAGCGTTGGGATTCTTCTTCTGAAAATACCTTCCAGTGTCGATGGTATTCTGTCGGCACTACCTCTTCAAAAGTCCCTTCTGCCTTCCCTTCTCCAGCCTTTTGGGCAAGTTCTGATGCTTTCGTAATGAATCCATGACTGGGATCTTCGCCAGTTATTTCTCATATTGTTGCATGGCATGTGACATAGTCATATCCTAGTGAAGTAATTAGAACAGGATAGAATTCTTTGTTCATGGTCGCATCCCCCCAGTTGATCTTTGGTTCGAATGTGGCAAGCCAGGGATATCCTAAAACCATGTCTTCCCCGCCGAGATCGGTGACCAGGAAGCAAATGACTTTTGTTGCCTCTCCTACTTGAACGTTGAGATCAGTATAATGTGTGATCTTTCCTGCTCGGTTGGTGGTTCCATCAATATTCCAGATATTTTTTTCCTGCAGGAGTGCCAGCATTCCCAGCCCCATGGTGTGAGTCATGCGGGGGCTAATGAAGTTATCGGTTGCTCCTGAGTCTATCAGGATATCTCGATTGGCCGTCTTCTGTGTGGTTTCGAAGTGAACTGGTATTTTCAACGATTTGAAGTGACTAGTATACACAGAAGTTACATGGAGTGCTCGTGCCCAGGCCAATGGGGTTGAGCTGGTCAAAAATCCTTCTTCGCAAACACCTTTTCCACCAATAAGGCTTGTACTTCCTCACTTTCCTTCATCATGTTCGCCCATATTTCTTGTGCTTTTTCTTCTTTGGTCAGTGTTTTCTTCTTGACGGCAGGTGCGTTATTCCGTACAGGTGTGACTGTCGCTTCTGCCACCCATGCTCCTCTCTTCGGGCATTCCTTGGACATGTGCCCTTGTGCTTTGCAACAAAAACACCTTCCTTCCTTCATCAACGTTTGCCTCTCCTCTTTGGTGAGCACAGCCCGAGCTCGAGTTCTATCCGCGGAGGTATCCATGGCGTTTGGATCCCGTTGGCTGGTATGCACTGGTTTAACTCCAAAGGCTGCCTTCCACTGGTCACAGGTTTTTCCCTTTTTTGTGTCTACCCCGAAATGCATCTGGAAGTCCAGATAGTCTTGTTGTTGTCGTTGAGCTGCATCTACCCAAGTGTCCCAGTCATGAGGATGATGGAATTGGATGATATTCTTTACTAGTGGGTTGGGCAGCCCTTGAGAGAAGAGGTCCAATGTGGCCTCTTCGTCTGTATCGTAACCAGCCCTGTTGGCCAGACTTCTGAACTTCGCTACGTAAGCGTCAAGTTCTCCTTTTTCCATCCTCAGAGCCTTTAACTCTCAGGCAGCCTTCTGCTTGGCTTGTCTGTCTGTGAACACATCCTTGAACCTCTGGGCAATGGTTTCCCAAAGGCCTTCGCTAGTGGTGCGATGACCACTGTCAACTTCTTCATTCAGCCATTCTAGCTGTTCCATGGTCCAGTCGTCCACAGCTTCTCCTCGGATTAGCGACAAGAAGAGGTTGGCACGCTGGAAGGGGTTGATTATTTGGGGGACATCGTGGTTGAAGTTTTTGAATGTTATAAACTCCAACATGAACTTTTTACTCTGTGACCGGTCCCCTGTGAATGTCTGTGGTAGTATGCCTGACAGGCATCCCGATGGCGGAGGGATGTTTGGTGGGGGTACGGCCGGCGGCTGGGGGACCGGGTCGGGTAGTTGTGCAGCAATGGTAGACATTTGGTGAAACGGGGTGACGGTGTCGGCGGATTGTACTGAGATCTGTGGAGTTGTCAAAGCAGGGGCTCTGGACGTGGCAACTCTGGGTGCAACTGGGGTGGTAGTCGACGCTAATACCAGTGCTTCTTCACTCTTTTCTTCTACATACTCCTCTGGTTCAGAGTCCGTAACAATGGCCAGGGGATTTTCTCTCCATGGTCCTAATCTGAATTCAGGCGGGGCAGGTCCTGTGGTGACCCAAGAGCTTCGGCTGTCTGAGTATCGGATGCGATACCAAACTCTTTTTGCTTCGTCATATTCTACCAGTTGGTATCTTCCGTTGTGATAGATGTAGTATCCAAACTCGGACTCAAAATCTTTCCAGACGGCTGATCCTAATACTTGTTGTGAGAGATCAGGCTCGTCTCTTCGTTCGATGGGTTCTTCTTTAAACAAGGTCTGACTGCAGCTTGAAGCCATGATGGGAGACTCGACTTGATGTTACATCCGGTGCGGGACGTGCAGCACGACTTGTGCAACAGCCAGTGTGTGCGATTCAGATGAGAAACCAATATGGTCCCTCGGAGTGTGCAAATGATAGAGTTGAAAGTCAAAGGGGCTGTTCCCTGAGACGATCGTTGAGCGGAGAAGTGCCGGAAGCACTGAGATTGGCAAGTTGAGTTCAAAGGGGAAGTCCAGAAGACTAAGCACCGATGTATTCAATAAGTCGAGTCTGAGGTCTACAACGTAAACTAAGGCTGACTTATATACGTCAAGGGACGGGCGTCTACTAGATAAGATAACCAAGTCATGTGGGCCCAAAGATCTGGAAGCGGAGGGCGTAAAGTCAAGCTTCCACTGATAGGGAACTAAGTAAGTGTCCGGTCTTAAAGATAAGAAGATAGGAAGATAAGAAGATAAGTAAAACAAACAATGGCAAGCAACGGGTCAACATATACAAAGAAGAAGTCACAGGGATGGACGCAGAGCATGTGAAGGATCCCATGATGGAGACGTGATCTGGTAGTGTAGCGTGGGTGGTAGGGAAGGATTGTCATTGGGGAGGTAAAAGAAGACGGGTAACGACGGGGTTTGTAACATCCACATCCTTCTTCATGTTCGGCCACCAGTAGTCTCGTTTGGCAAGAGCATAGGTGTTGGCAATGCCGGGGTGTCCTGCAGAAGGGAGGTCATGGTGAAAATGGATCACCCCCCTCTTAATGTTGTCGCCACCGGTGACAATGAGCTGATCTCCGTCCTTCCACCATAAGCTGTCAATCTTCTTCAGACTATGTGCGTCAGCCCATGTTTCGCATAGTTGTTGGTCCATATTTTGCGACACTTGGACCCATAAATCCATGTCATGAAGGCTGACAACCACCGTTTTCGCGAACACCTCTTCAGGGAGTACTGTAACATTGTTGTTGTCCTCCTCGCCTTCATCTAGATCTGGTTGTCGCAACAGTGCATCTGCGCGTGCGTTACGGCTTCCTGCAATATGTTTCAACGTAAAGTTGTATTCTTCCAGTTCTAGAACTTCGCGGGCGACTCATTGACTGATCTTATGGGGCTCCTTCCAATAGAGTAGGTTGGAGTGGTCGGTGTGAATGATGGTTTTATGAGGTGTTCCCGCCAGGTATGGCCGCCAATGTCGTAGTGCTTTCACAATGGCCAGTAATTCCCTGTCCCAAATATCGTAATTGCGCTCTGCTGATGAGAACATCTCTGAGTAGAAGGCGACTGGGCGAAGCAACCCAGTCACGTCCCGTTGATTTAGCACCGCGCCATTGGCAAAGTGAGATGCATTGACCTCCAGTTCAAAAGGTTTTTCCAAATCTGGTTGCAGGAGAACTGGCTCGGAACTGATGGTGTTGCGGATCTGCTCAAAGGCATGTTGTTGCTCCCCTGTCCATTGCCATGGTACGTCCTTCTTCAGTAGTCCATTTAATGGCTAGGCGATGCCGGAGAATCCTCGAACAAATCGTCGGTAAAAGTTGCAAAACCCCACAAAGGACCGCACATCCTTGACACATGTAGGCACCGGCCAATCCCAGACTCCTTGAACTTTTACTGGGTCCATTCGCACCTGCCCCCCTTCCAAGATGATTCCCAGGTATTCTACACTTGGCTGTTCAAACGAGCATTTAGCTGGTTTGAGGTATAGGTCGTGTTCATGTAGAATGTCCAGTACTTGATGCACCCATTCTCGGTGATGAGCAAGGTCATTCGTAGTAGCTACTAGGATGTCATCCATGTATACCACCACTTCGCCGGTGAGGACGAGATCACGGAATATGTGATTCATCATAGATTGGAATGTGGCTGGCAAGTTAGTGAGGCTGAAAAACATGACGTTTGGTTCGAAAAGTCCTTGGTTGGTTTTGAATGCTGCCTTGCACTGGTCCCCTTCCTTAATTCAGACGTTGTTGTATCCCCAGCGAATGTCCATTTTGGAGAACAGTGACTTGTCTCGCATGGTATCAATGAGCTCTGATATGAGTGGTAATCGGTAGGTGTTTTTCACCGTATGAGCATTAATGTGGCAATAGTCCTGAACGGGTTGAAGTTTTCCATCCTTCTTCTTGATAAAGAAGAATGGCGATGCGTATGGTGACTTGGACGGGCGGATGTATCCTTTCGCAAGATGCTCTTCGAGGAACATAGTAAGCGCCGTTTGCTCTGCCTGTGACAGTGGATAAATTTTACAATCGATTGCTGACGGGGTGTCGGGCACAAATTTGATGGCATGATCCCATGGTCGTGCAGGTGGGAAGCGCTGGGACTCCTTCTCCAAGAAAACTTTCCAATGGCAATGATATTCCGTCAGTACTGCTTCTTTGAAGGTTTTTTCTGTCTGTTGTCCTGCTGCCTTCTGCGCGAGCTCTGATGCCTTGGTAGTAAAGCCATGGCTCAAGTTGTTCTCTTCTATGTCCATTTTTCATGCTATCGAGTGTCGGGTGGCATAGTCATATCCCATCGATGTAATCAAGACAGGGTAGAACTCCTTTTCCATGGTTGCATCACTCCAGTTAATTTTTGGTTCAAAGGCCGTGAGCCAGGGGTACCCTAGGATAAGATCTTCATTGCCCAAGTTGGTAACTAGGAAACGGATGGCTTTCGTTACTTCTCCTACTTGGATGTTAAGATCGGTATAGTGCGTTATTTTCCCGGCTCGGTTAGCAGTTCCATCGATATTCCAGATATTTTTTTCTTGGGGGAGTGCCAGCATCCCTAATCCCATCGTTCTAGCCATTCATGGGCTGATAAAGTTGTCGGTGGCACCTGAATCAATCAGGATGTCACGGTCGGCCGTCCTCTGTGTCGTTTCGAAATGTACTGGTATTTTCAATGATTTGAAGCGACTAGTATACACAGAGGTTACATGTAATGCTTGTGCCCAGGCCGATGGGTTTGAGCCAGTCAAAAATCCTTTTTGGCAAATGCTTTTTCTACCAGGATGGCCCTTACTTCTTCACTTTCTTTCATCATGTTTGCCCATATATCCTGTGCTTTCTCTTCTTTTGTCCTTTTGTCGGTGGTTGGTGGATTACTGCGGATAGGCGTGACCGTGGCTTCCGCTGCTCGCGCCCCTTTCCTTGGACATTCCTTCGACATGTGTCCCTGGGCCTTGCAACAAAAGCATCTCCCTTCTTTCATTAGGGTCTGCCTTTCATCTTCGGTAAGTGCAACCCACGCCCTAGTCCTGTCGGCCAAGGTATCCATGACATTTGGGTCCCTCTGACTGGTGTGTGCCGGCTTGACTCCGAAGGCGGCCTTCCACTGGTCGCGGGTTTTTCCTTTCTTTGTGTCGATTCCAAAGCATGTCTGGAAGTCTAGGTAGTCCTGCTGCTGTCATCAAGCGGCATCGACCCATGTATCCCAGTCATAGGGGTGGTGGAACTGAATGATGTTCTTTGCCAAGGGATTGGGCAGTCCTTGGGAGAAGAGGTCCAGGGTGGCCTCTTCATCGGTGTCATAGCCAGCTCTGTTGGCCAGACTTCTAAACTTTGCCACGTAGGCGTCCAGTTCACCTTTCTCCATTCTCAGAGCCTTAAGCTCTCGAGCGGCTTTCTGCTTGGCTTGCCCATCTGTAAAGGCATCCTTGAACCTCTGAGCGATAGTGTCCCAGAGGTCTTCGTTAGTGGTACGACATCCACTGTCAATCTGTTTGTTCAGCCACTCTAGCTGTTCCATTGTCCAGTCATCTACCGCCTCCCCTTGAATCAATGAGAGGAAGAGGTTGGCACGCTGGAAGGGGTTGATGATTTGAGGAACGTCATGGTTGAAATTTTTGAAGGTGATAAATTCCAGCATGAACTTTCTACTCTGCGACCGGTCTCCCGTAAATGTCTGTGGTAATACCCCTGACAGCCGTCCTGATGGTGGGGGAATGTTGGGTGGTAACATGGTTGTTGGCAGGGGGGAGGAACCAGGTCTGGGAGCTGAGCGGCAATGGTGGACATGTTTTGGTATAATGGGGTGGCGGTGTCAGCGGATTGTATTGATATCTGGGGAGTTGTCAAAGCAGGAGCTCTGATCGTGACAACTGCGGGTGCAACTGGGAATGTAGTCGACGCTAATACCTGTGCTTCTTCACTGTGTTCTTCTACGTACTCTTCTGGCTCAGAGTCCGTAACAATGGCCGGGGATTCTCCCTCCATGGTCCTAGTCCGAATTCAGGTGGGGCGGGTCCTGTGGTAACCCAAGAGTTTCGGCTGTCCGAGTATCGGATTCGATACCAAACTCTTTTCTCGTCGTCATATTCTACCGGTTGGTATCTTCCATCATAATAGACGTAGTATCCAAACTTGGACTCAAAATCTTTCCACGTGCAGAGCCAAGTACTTGTCGTGAAAGATTATCTTCATCTCTGCATTCGATGAGTTCTTCGTGGAAGAGGGTCTGACTGCGGCTGGAAGCCACTGTGAGAGACTCAACTTGATGTTACGTCCAGTGCGGGACATTCCACACGACTTGTGTGACAGCGTTTGGGGTGAAGTCAGCTAAGAGACCAATGGGGTCCCTTGGAGGATGAGAATGACAAGTCAAAGTCTGGGAGGCTGTACTCCAAGATGATGTTAATTGGAAAGATGCCAGAAGCACCAAGACAATGGAACCTTAGGATCAAGGGGAAGTCCTGAAGACGAACACCGATGTATTCAATAAGTCGAGTCTAAGGTCTACAACGTAAACTAAGGCTGGCTTATATACGTCAAGGGACGGGCATCTACTAGATAAGATAACCAAGTCATGTGGGCCCAAAGATCTGGAAGCGGAGGGCGTAAAGTCAAGCTTCCACTGATAGGGAACTAAGTAAGTGTCCGGTCTTAAAGATAAGAAGATAGGAAGATAAGAAGATAAGTAAGGCAAACAGCAGCAAGCAACGGGTCAACATATACAAAGAAGAAGTCACGGGGATGGGCGCAGAGCATGTGAAGGATCCCACAATGGAGACGTGATCTGGTAGTGTAGTGTGGGTGGCAGGGAAGGATCATCATTGGGGAGGTAAAAGAAGATGGGCAATGATGGGGTTTGTAACACACCACTACTTCGCCAGTGAGGATGAGATCTCGGAAGATATGGTTCATCATTGATTGAAAAGTGGCTGGCGAGTTGGTCAGGCCAAAGAACATGACGTTCGGCTCAAATAACCCTGGTTGGTTTTGAAGGCCGCTTTGCACTGATCTCCTTCCTTGATACGGATGTTGTTGTACCCCCATCTGATGTCCATTTTGGTGAATAGAGACTTATCTCGCATGGTGTCGATGAGTTCTGAAATGAGCAGTAGGGGGTAGACATTTTTCACGGTATAAGTGTTGATCTTTCGATAGTCCTGGACTGGGCGAAGCTTGCCATCCTTTTTCTTGATGAAGAAGAAGGGCGAGGCATACTGTGACTTTGATGGGCGGATGTATCCCTTTGCTAGGTGTTCTTCAAGGAATGTCGTGAGTGCGGTTTGTTCCACTTGGGTCAGTGGATAAACCTTGCAGTCGATCGTTGGTGGTGCTTCCGGTACAAGATCAATGGCATGGTCCCATGGTCGTACGGGTGGAAAACACTGCAATTCTGCTTCTGAAAACACCTTCCAGTGTCGGTGGTATTCTCTCAGCACCGTATTTTCAAAGGTTTTCTCTTCCTGACCCTCCATTGCCTTCTGAGCAAGTTCAGATGCCTTCATCACGTATCCATGGTATGGGTCCTCCTCTTCGTCATTCCCTCCTTCTCGTATGGCCGTATGGCAGGCTGCGTAATCATAACTGAGGGAAGTGATAAGTACAGGATAGTATTTGCTTTCCAAGGTGGCATCCTTCCAGTTTATTTGGGGTTCGAATGCGGCCAGCCAAGGATATCCCAGAATCATATCCTCATTTCCTAAGTTGGTGACAAGGAATCGCATAATTTTATTTTGCTCTCCTACTTGGACATTGAGGTCGGTGTAGTGTGTGATCTTCCCCGCTTGGTTGGCCATCCCATCTATATTCCAGATATTTTTCTGTTGGGGAGTTCCAGCATCCCCAAACCCATGGTCCTTGCCATTTGCTGGCTGATGAAGTTGTCAGTGGCTCCTGAGTCTATCAGGATGTCTCGGTCGGCCGTTTTCTGCGCAGTCTTGAAATGTACTGATATTTTCAAAGACTTGAAGTGACTAGTATACACAGAGGTTACATGTAAGGCTCGTGCCCAGGCCGATGGGGTTGAGCTGTTCAAAAATCCTTTCTTGCAAACGCCTTTTCCACCAGAATGGCGCGCACTTCTTCACTTTCTTTCATCATATTAGCCCATATTTCTTGGGCCTTTTCTTCTTTTGTCAGTACTTTCTTCGTGGTCGGGTTTGGGTTATTGCTGACAGGAGCAGTCGTGGCTTCGGCTACTCTAGCTCCCCTCTTCGGACACTCCTTGGACATATGCCCAAGTGCTTTGCAGCGAAAGCACCTCCCTTCTTTCATTAGTGTCAATTGCTCTTCCGCAGCCTGGGCTTTGACCCTATCTGCCGAGGTATCCATGGCATTGGGATCCCTCTGCGAGGTGTGTGCGGGTTTTACTCCAAAGGCTGCCTTCCACTGGTCATGGGTCTTTCCTTTCTTCGTGTCGACTCCAAACCTTGTTTGGAAGTCGAGATAATCCTGCTGCTGTCGACGGGCAGCATCTACCCAAGTGTCCCAGTTGTGTGGATGGTGAAACTGGATAATGTTCTTTACCAAAGGGTTGGGCAGTCCATTAGAGAAGAGGTCCAACGTGGCCTCTTCATCAGTGTCATAGCCGGCCCGATTAGCCAGGTTTCTGAATTTGCCACATAGGTGTCCAATTCCCCTCTTTCCATTTGAGGGTTTTTAGCTCTCGGGCCGCCTTCTGCTTGGCCTGCCCATCAGTGAAGGTGTCCTTGAATCTTTGAGCGATGGTCTCCCAAAGATTCTCACTCGTGGTTCGTCGTCCACTCGCAACTTGTTCATTTAGCCATTCTAGCTGCTCCATTGTCCAGTCGTCCACAGCCTCTCCTCTAATGAGTGACAGGAAAAGGTTGGCACGTTGGAAAGGGTTGATTATTTGGGGAACATCATGGTTAAAATTTTTGAAGGTCATGAATTCCAGCATGAACTTTTTGCTTTGTGACCTATCTCCTATGAACGTCTGCAGCAGGATGCCAGACAGTCATCCTGAGGGTGGTGGGATGTTTGGCTGAACTGTTGGAGCTGGAGCCGGGTCGGGTAACTGGGCGGCGATGGTGGACATGTTTTGTTGGGTAATGGTACTGGTAGACTGTAATTATATCTGGGGGGTTGTCAAAGCGGGGGCTCCGAACGTGACAACTTCTTGTGCAACTGGGGCTGTAGACAATGCTAATACCAGTGCTTCTTCACTGTTTTCCTCGACGTACTCTTTGGGTTCAGAGTCCATTACAATGGCTGGGGGATTCTCCCTCCACGGTCCAAGTCCAAATTCAGGTGGGGTGGGTCCTGTGGTGACCCAGGAGTGTTGGCTGTCCAAGTATCGGATACAGTACCAAACTCTCTTTTCTTTGTTGTATTCTACCAGATGGTACTTGCCATTGTGGAAGACGTAGTACCCGAACTCGGTTTCAAAATCCTTCCAGACGGCAGACCCTAATACTTGTTGTGAAAGGTCAGGCTCGTCTCTTCATTCGATGGGTTCTTCTTTGAATAAGGTCTGACTGCGGCTAGAAGCCATGTTGGGAGACTCGACTTGATGTTACGTCTGGTGTGGGACGTACAGCATGACTTGTGTGACAGCTAGGATTCATGGTCTTTCAGATAAGAAACCAATATGGTCCCTTGGAGTAATCGTGTGACAGAGTCAATGTCAAAGGGGCTGTTCCCTAAGATGATGTTGAGCGGAAGAAGGCCAAAAGCCTTGAGGCTGACAAGTTGGGTTCAAGGGGAAAGTCCAGAAGACTAAGCACCGATGTATTCAATAAGTCAAGTCTGGGGTCTACAGTGTAGGCTAAGACAGGCTTATATACGTAACAAGGCGAGCATCTACTAGATAAGATACAGGAGTCATGTGGGCCCAAAGATCTGAAAGTGAAGGGCATAAAGCCTGGCTTCCACTGATAGGGAATTAAGTAAGTGTCCGGGCGTAGAGATAAAGAGATAACGAGATAAGAAGATAAGAAACAAACAAGGACCAATGGAAGATAAACAAGTACAAGTCAAGGGGTCATGTGGACGGTCGAAGAGCATGTGAAGGGTCCCACGATGGAGATGTAATCTGATAGTGCAGGGTAGGTGGCAGGGAAGGGTCATCGGAGGGGAGGTAAAAGAAAACGGGTAAAGACGGGGTTTGTAACACATGAGGGCGGCGACTTTATCAATGCGGTTTCACTGCCACAAGGGGCTGCAGTCCCCCAAACTCTGCTGGCCCACATCCAGGCCATGGTGGCGCAACTCCACCACCTCGTCAATGGTCGTCAATCCTCAGCCCAGACCCATCTGGAGCAGCTCAGTGCTCAGATCGATGAATCCCTCCGCGCAAATCTCCATGTGGAATGGCTGGCCCAGGTGGCCACCCCTGCTTACATGGAGGAACTACACCTTCAACTCTGCCAAAACCTCAAGACCGAGATGGCTGCGGAGGTCTATGCACTGTGGGACCAGACCTGTGCCTGCATCCAGTCCGAACTGGAAGCGCAAATGTTCGCGGAGGTCTCCCAGGAGGTCTCCGCCTTCCAACTCTGTAATGCTCAGCGGGGCGTTGCTGTGCGACGTGCACCAGTCAGCGCAAGTCCACTGACATCAGTCCAGCACTAGTCAGCCACATCTGCGGCACCCGACACTGTGGGTCCAGGATCTACAACAAGCCTGGCTCAACAGGGCCAGGCTCTTAGCTTCAGGGTGGATAGGAAGTTGTGCTATAACCAAGCACAGAGAAAGACGGGAAGAGTCAGCCAAAGGGAGCTAATCCCCTAAGGCTGTTGAGTGGGAATCAGACTCAGCTGCAGTGCCAGAAGCACGTCAAGCAAACTGAGCTCAAGGGAAGTGGCAGAGGGGTTCAAAAGGAAGGGTACACACCCATTGCCAGAGGCAATGGGGGTCCCTGCAGGGATCTCAAGGATGCAGAAAAGGGGGGAAAAGGCTTCTGATGTATTGGGGTCTAAGATCTCTAGGCTGAAGGCCCAAGAGGTCAAATCTAGGGTTGTACAAACTGTCTACAGGGTCTTATATACTGTATGGGGATCTGGTTTGTAGCTAATCAGGAACAGGGTCAGAGTCCTTATCATCCAATAGCAGATAAGATGTCAAATATAGTCCATGATAAGGATAAGCCTTATCAGAAGCATAATCATGTGGGACAGCCCCACAGGAGTCATATCAGTGTGGGAGGATTCCCACCAGGGTCAGGGGTAAATGGGGAGATAACAGGTCCCACAGGAGTCAGGGTGGATGTGGGAATACTCCCACAGGAATCAGAGAAGTGAATGATAAGCCAGATGGGCCATGTGATCAGAAAGGGGTAAATGATCAGATGAAGATGCTGTGATCAGGGTCAGGGATCACATGGTCCAAAGTCACATGGTCAGGGATCACATGGTCAAGGATCACATGGCCAAGGGTCACATGGCCAGGAGTCACATGACTGGCAGAGGGTCAAGTACAAGCCAAAGTCGTCTAGTTGTCTGGACTGGTCAGATTGGCAGGGACAATGTCAGGGGTTCCTATGGGTGTCAAGCACAGGGACAGGGTCAGGAGCAGTGGCCAAGGCATAAGCCAAGGCAGCAAGGAAGGGTGGTGTACATCCAACAGTGTAGCAGCTTAACTACCAGCAGGTTAGGTGTAAATGGCAGCATGGGAGGTCAGTCCTATGAACAATGTCACAGGAGTCAGGGTAGGGTCCTGGGCACACAGGCCACAGGCATCAAGGAAGGTCCCAAGGCAACAAGCCAAGGGCATCAGGGATCAGGGGCCAAAGAGGGCAGGAGACAGTGGTCTAGTGAAGGGGAAAGGTCAAGGGTGGTGTAAGGGAGCTGGCTCAGTGTGAGGAAGGGAAAAGAGTGGGGTTGTAACAAACTCTGTTACTCTGCTGAACACCACACCAAGGCGCAAGCTGAAATCGACCTCTTGGCCATCTCTCCATTGGCTGATATTGACCGCACCCCGCACTCTGCTGCCAAGTCCTGCTCGTCCCGTAAGAAGGCCTGTCAGGAATCTCCTATGATGCCGACCTGCTCTCTCTCTTGCGCGTCACCTTACCCGTCCTGCCCGGCCTCCCGTACCTCATCGTGTCAATCTGATGATGAAGTACCTGAGACCCAACCGATCGCCCCAATGGCAGTCTCACCACCTGTGGTCTCCCAACCTTTGGAAGACTTCTTCCACCCCATTGGCCCTTCTGGGTTTGATGCCGTGTACCACGGTACCATGGCATCTATTCATGCTGTCGAGGAAGAGATGATGGGCCCTGTTGAGGGCCCTCCAGCTAAGTCCTCCTCCCTTTTGTACCTCACTGAGGTACCCACTGACATAGAGGCCCCACCGCCTCCCCCACTGATCCCCTCGATCATATCACAGCAACCCTTGCGCTCGTGTTGGAGCGCATCGACCGCCTCGAATGAGGGGCTCCCACCAGACCCCCCACGGCCCCCACTCGCACCCCCGCTGCCTGACCTGCTGTCGCCCAGCCTGCCGCCCCTGCCCAGACCCCCGCCCCCGCCCAGCCTGCTGGCCCTCCTGCAGCTGCTGGTCCTGTGGGCGCCACCCCGCCCAACAACTTCAGGGTCATTGGTCCCTTGACGATGGCGCAGCAATTACATGCCGTCTCATTTGCCCAAGCGGCCACCAAGGCCCAGGGACACACCCTCCAGGGCGCCCCGAACCCCCATGCGGCCCCCAAGGCTGCCTCAACTGCTCTAACCCAGGCCCCTGCACAAGAGCACATCATGGAAGTGTCGGTGATCCTGCCACCACTCCCCGCTGGTACGCTTTTGCGCAGCCTCCCACCACCACCACAACTACTCCTGGGAGCTTGACAGGCCCTACAAAAACAGGCCCCCTCTGCCCCACACCTTCTCTCTGGCTGCTGGTCCATCGGCACCGGACGTTCTGAAGGTAATTTCATCTTTACTTTCACTGGAGTTCACCCCCTCCAGTCCCTTCTGCCATATGAGCCCGCACTTGTGAAGCAATTCCCAGGTGGCCACCTGGTCCCCACGCGCAACTGGGAGTGGTTCCAATTGCATGACGTCTATGTCTCTGTGGGAGACAGGGTCATATTTGACCCTGCAACCCTGCAAACTGAGTTGCGCCACAATGGCCAATTCACCCACACACTCTTCCCCTCCCTGCCGCGGTGGCAACAAGAGCCCACCAACATCCATTCTGCCCACGTGATGGTTGTCTTCGCCCTTCACAGGCTTTCTCAAGCTGAGGTTGCGCGCCTTCTGTGCACGCCCGCATACATGTTTGGGCGCCTGGCTCAGTTGGTTCATGCTGGCCCCGCCCCCACCCTTGTTCAGTGTGGCTGCTGCCACAAACTGGGTCACCGTACCCAACAACTCAAACATGCCAATGGTTTCTGGGTTTGCACCCAACCACTGGACAAGCCCCTCTGCTACAAGTGTGGTGGTGCTCACCTGTTTGCGGAACACAACGTCCGCTGCACTGGTCCGCATCAGGTTGCTGGCCAATGCAACTGCATGTTTAAGTGTCTCCTCTGCAGACAGACCGGGCACCATGCCCGCTCTGCCAAGTGTCCCAAGAGGGGCCCCTTTGCCACTCCTCCTTTGGCTGATACCCCGGCTAACTGGACAGGTCCTTTGGTTGCTCCCAGCCCGGTCTTGGGTGCAACCCCAGGCAACTCACAAGAGCCTGCCCCCATGGACTTCACCCCAGTCTCCCACTGTGCAAAGAAATGCGCAGCCCCACCTGCCCCTGCTGCCCAACTTGCAGCTAAACCGCTTACGGCATGCCTCGATGTGCGCATGTCTACATCTAAGAAGACTGTTCAGCCTCCTGCTCAGGAGGCTCCAAGTATGTCTTCTATCTCTGATTTCACCCCATCTCTGGCTGCAGTCACTGGCACGTCTTCTCCAGTTTCTGCCCCTGAACCCACACTGCGCCAACACACAGAGGCTTTGATCTCTTCTGCAGAACCTGCCTGTCACACCCGCGGTGGCATGGCAGCTATCCTCTTCAATGGGGAACACCTCACCACCTGTGGGATGCAACATCTCCAATTCCTACTCGATTCCTCGCACCGCCATGAGGCGGCCATCGAGCTGTATTTCCTTGACTGCCTCATCAGTGGTAGCGGGACCACTGCGGATTCGGTTCTCCGCCGCATGTCTGACGATGCTCCAGACCTTGTCAAGCTCATTGCAAAGGTGACGTCCCTCTGGCAACTGATCCCAGTTGGCCCGTCCCCCACTCCCTCCCTTGACCCTTTTGCCTTACATGTCTGAGTGCTCCATCCTGAGCCTTAACATTCAGCACAGCAATGTGAACCTGCATGCCGTACTGAACTCCAACTCCACAGATCACATTCTTTTAGTGCAGGAACCCTGGTTTGGCCGAATTGGGGTCTCCCACTCCGACTCCCTCCCCAACAGTCAGGATACCCTCGGTGCCCCAGCCCACCCTGGCTGGAATTTCTTTTACCCCTCATTGCCAACCCTCTCTAGGGCCAAGACACTCATTTACATGAGAAAGTTCCTTCCTTCTCACCCTAACACCCCTTTCCCCACCCAGTTTACAACACAGCATGACCTTTGCGCCCACCCCTGTAGTCTGGTTGGCGACCTCCACCTGGGCACTCAGACCTTGCAGATAGTCTCCTTCTACAACAACGTCCACGACCCTTTGGTGCTCTGCACTCTCCTAGTGCTGCACTTGGATGATGTCCTGACCGTAATCGCTGGCAATTTCAACCTCCACCACCTGGATTGGGCCCCACCTGGCTCCACCACCCCCACCTTGCCTTCCGCCCCTATGTTCCTCAACTGGGCAGCTGACCAAGGCCTCAAACTTGTCTCGACTCCTGGAATTCTCACATGCCATGCAGCCAACCACGCAGGCAGTGTCTTAGATCTCATCTGGGCTTCCCTGCTGCTTAGGCTCAGTGGTTCCCTCTCCCCTTGCGTAATAGACTGGGCTGCCAGCCTTGGGTCCGACCATGCCAGACTCCACTTCTCTTGGCAGCACACACTTATGGATCTAGCTCTGGCGCCACCTGTCAAGTCATACATCACAAAAATTTCTGATGACAGTCTTACTGCTTGGCGCAACCATCTCGAGCTATCCCTACCTTCCATCCTGGTCTTCTCTACGCCGGCTGATGTAGACAACTTTGCTGTCTTGCTTCTTGACGTCATCACTACCACTGCTGATGCCCATCTAGCTGTCACCACCTCACCACATGCAAAACACGCCAAATGGTGGAACCCTGCCTGTTCCCAGCGTGTCATGGAATTACACCATTCCAGACGCGACCCAGAAGCCAAGGCCTTGGCAGCCACCACCCTTCACTGTGAAATCCAGCAAGCAAAGCATGCCTGGACCAACAACACCATTGCCACCCAGGATGTCTGGGATGTGGCTGCCTGGCGCCATGGATGCAAGATCTCCATTGTTCCTGCTATCCAACGGCCCTCTGGTCCTCTGCTATGGGACCATGCGGCCATTGAAGATGTCTTTGTGGCCCAGTTCTTTGGCTCCGAGTCAACACCAGTGCCTACATCATTTGAGGACAACCTGCCCCAATTCCCCACGCGGGATTGGGTTCCTTTCTCTTCTGATGAGATTGCTGACCTTCTCCACAAAACCTCATCAAAGTCTGCCCCTGGCTTTTCCAAAGTCAACTGGTGGGTCCTCAAATGGGGCTGGCCTGTGCTCAATGACCATATCACAGCACTGTTCAATGCCTCTGTTCTACTCGGTCATGTCCCTTCTGTTGACACAGGACGTGTCTGGAGATGCTTCAGGCATCTAAGGTTCGCTTCAGCTGTACATTAGATTAGATTAGATTTCGGAGTATCGGACTTTTTATGTTATCTTTATTACACTTCTTTCCCTTCTTACTCAGCTGATTAGTGATGGACTTAGTAATGCGCAGTAAGCATGTGATATCTCCTTGGCCAATGGCCTTTATCCCTCTCTGTTAATTGTCCGGCACTTGTGGACTTATTCCCAGTGCGCACAGACCATTTCCCCTGGCCCCTATGGGTATATAAGGGTGTCTGTTTTGTCCTCTACACTTCAGAGTTCTTCTTCCTCTGAAGTGTAAGTCGTCTTTACTTTACTATTTACTTTTCCTTTGACTAACATTCTCTGCGTAGTTAACTTGTCTTTTAGGTCAGTAGTATAGTATTATAGAGTTCTTCTTCCTCTGAAGTTTAACTTGTCTTTTAGCCTAACCCGCTACTAACCGCAGTCAGTATAACCAGCAGCATGATTGTTCAACACCTTCTGCCTGGAAACATGCCCTCATGGTAGTCCTCCCTAAGCCAGCCCAACCTGACTACAGCTTTGCTAAAGCCCACAGGCCAATCTCCCTACTGGAGACGATGGGGAAACTGCTTGACAAGTCCCTTGCCAAGCACCTCACCTCTGACATTGATTGCTTTGCGACCCTCCCTTCGACCCAGTTCGGCACACATTCCAACTCGTGCTGCCTCGACTCCACTTTGTCATTGGTGCATGATATCACCTGCGTCCAGGCCTCAGGCATGGTCTGTGGGATGGTGCTCTTTGATGTCTTGGGTTTCTTCGATCATGTCCACCCTGTTACGTCCAGTGCGGGACGTTCCACACGACTTGTGTGACAGCGCGATTCGTGGATTCAGATAAGGGATCAATCGGATCCCTTGGAGTTGAGTATGATGAGTCAAAGTCAAGAAGGCTGTACTCCAAGACGATGGTGAACGGAAAGTGTCAGAAACACTGAGACTAGTAATCTTCAGGAGACAAAGGGAAGTCCAGAAGACAAGCACCGATGTATTCAATAAGTCGAGTCTGAGGTCTACAGTGTAGTTACAGCGAGCTTATATACGTAATCGAGTGGGCGTCTATAGATAAGATAGCAGAGTCAGGTGGGCCCAAATATACGGAAGCGGACGGCGTAAAGTCGAGCTTCTGATAGGGTATTAAGTAAGTGTCTGGACGTAAAGATAAGGCGATAACAAGATAAGAGATGGAAGGTCAAACATAAGTAAACAGCGAGTCAACAAGTTCAAAGCAAATCATGGGGAAGGAAGCAAGGCACATGATGGATCCCACGATGGAGACGTGATCTGATAGTGAAGGGTAGGTGGCAGGGAGGGGTCGTCGTTGGGTAGGAAGAAAAAGACTGGGAGAGACGGGGTTCGTAACACACCCCAACAGGTGTGCTGCCATCATCAATAGACTTGGCTATCCCCCACAGGTCACACAATGGGTGTCCAGTTTTCTCACTGGATGCTCTGCATGTCTCTCCTTCAACGGCCAAGTCAGCTCTCCCCATGTGACTACCATCAGCACCCCCCAGGGCTCCCCAATCTTGCTGGTACTGGCCACACTGTATGCTGTGCCACTCCTCCACATCGCCTCAACCTGGAAGGGTTGCCATCTATCCATGTACATGGACGACGGCCTGCTCTTTGCCTGGGCCCCCACCTGGGATGAGGTGACCACCTCACTGTGGCACCATTATGCTGTGGCTATGGACTGGCTTCGTCGAGCAGGCATGTCCATGGACCCTGCCAAGACAGAAGCCCTCTTCTTCTCCCGCGCTTGAACACAGAACTTGCCCCCATGTGAGATTTCTCTCCCCTGCGACAATGGATCAGACTTCATTGTCAAAGCAGGGGCCCAGGTGCGATATCTGGGTTTTTTCTTTACCCCTTCTCTCTCCTGGCGACCCCATGTAGAGATCATGTGCCACTGTGCTTGTGCGTCCATTCGTGCTCTCCAACTTCTCGGCAACAGTGAATGTGGCCTCTCCACCAAGAACTGGAGACTGGTCCTCAACATGGTGTGCCTACTGGTGCTAACCTATGGCTCTCAGCTGTGGGTCCACTCATGGCAAGCCCTGACCCTCATCAAATGACTACAACTCGTCTCAAACGCTGTGGTCCACAAGATCACAGGGTCTTTCCACACTGCACCATGTGGCCCCCTCCACGAGCTTGCTTGAGTGCTGCCCATGAAGCACTTTGTTGAGAAATTGGTGGACACTACAGCACTAAGGTACACCTCCCTGCCTCCCATGTCCCAACCCATCCAGCGCCTCCACAGAAACATGGACGAGGCCCTCCTACACCCATGTCACCGTTGTTGCACCACGGCCCCTCTCCCTGTGCCCTGTCACCTATCCCCACTGCAAGCCCTCACTGCCTGTGTCCCCCCTTTGGAGGGACCCCCAGACATCCTCGCCTTTGCACCTTGGGAACTCCCAGCCTGGGGTGAGCGCCTTCACTTTGTTGGCACTTGCCCCCCCAATGTACATCTTGATGAAGTTGCCTCCCTCTTAGCCATGCCCTGCGCTGACGTTGCTTTGATCCATGTGGCCACCTCTCATTCCCGGGCCAAACGAGTTGACAAAAAACTTGTCAGCGCCGCAGCCGCCGTCCTCATGGACGCCAGTGGTGAAACCACCAACCACTGGATGCGCGGGACTGGAGGCATCAAGTCGGAAGTTGACCTCTTCGCCCTTCACCGCATCCTCCAATGGATTGCCTCCTACTATGAGGGACATCCTATGGCCCTGCACCTCATCATCACGGCCCCATCAGGCTCTACGTTGGCTGGGCTCCACATGCAAGACCCACGTCGATTCACTGGTGACTTTGTTCTTCTCCACAAAGCACTTGCTAAGGTCCTTGCAGATCATCCACTCCTTGACATCACCTTCATGTGGTGTCCCCCCTCCCCTCAATATCGCGCATTGTCCTTGGCTCCCAAAGCTGCCAACCACATGCGTCGACTTTTCCACCCAGGCGACATTGATGAGCCTCCTTCACCCCTACAGTGGCATGCCCTGTCTCGACTTCACACTTATGACAATTGGCGCAACGAGTGGCTCTGCTCCCGATCCCTAGATGCTGACTCCCAGGCTGGCCATAAAGCCTATGAGATCTCCATCCAAGGTCCTCCTACTGGTGGCAACCACCCTCTCTGGGCTGCAGCAATGGCCAAGCGCAAAGACAACCCCTTCACACGTCACACGGTCTCCACGGCTTTTCAGCTGGCCACTGGCCATGCATTCATCATGGAGTATCATGAACAGTTCTTCTCATCCCATCCGGAGGCTGACTGCCTCTGCTGCTGTGATGGCGTCACCCCCACAACGTTTGCCCATGTTGCCCTGGATTGTCCATTACATGCTCAAATATGAATGGAATGTGACATGGATCCTGGCTCTCTTCTTGATGAGCTCTCCTGGGTGCAGATCTTCAACCATTGCACTTGGGTCACTCAACTCTTGGAGTTTATCCAAGCGTCTCGGGCCTTCTTCAAGCCCATCAACGCCTGCAGGCCTCGCGAACCCCCTTGATGGGGCACCTTGGTTTTTTGGACTTAGTAAGGATTTTCTTTTACTTTGAACAGTCTCTTTCTCAGATGGCCTCTCCATGTACTCCTTCCCTTAGGTTTTTCTTGATGAACGCAGCCTGAGGTTTAGATAATGCAAACTACCTAGAATGGTAGTTATAATTCAGTTATGTTGGTCAGAACTGTATATTGATTAGTCTTTACCTAGAATGGTAGTTATAACTAGTACGCATTAGCTACATAGGTAAAGATAAGATAACAAAATACTCACTTCAGTTATGTTGGTCAGAACTGAAGTGAACTGTACAGTAAAAGCATCCTTAAATACTGTAAATGAGTGTGTGTATAGTAACCAAGACAATAAAGGATTGTATCTAATCAACTAAGGTATCAAGGTATTCACAGGAAAGTAAAACGCAGTCCGAGTGCTGCTGCACAGCACACAACTCACTTATCAGTACCGCACACTTAGCGATTGATCCGAGTTGACCATTGATCTGTTTCCGACATCCCCCCATGATTGAGACAATCCTGGATTAGATAAGCCCTAGTCCAGTGACAAAGTCTTGGAGTTGCGTATGTGCGTGTGGTTTTGTGAATCCATCAGCTAGCATTTCTCCAGTGGGTGTCCTGATTAGATCGATGTGTCCCTGTTCGACATATTCGCGAATGGCGTGGAATTTGATAGCAATATGTTTGGATCTTCTCCCGGTCACGGGGTTGAGAGCCAAGTCCACTGCCCCTTTGTTATCACCATGTAAGGGAATTGGATCTGTAACATCGTAGCCGAGTTCCAAGAGGAAACTCCAGTACCAAGTGGCTTGATTTGCCACTTCGGCAAGTGCCATGTACTCTGCATGAGTGGTGCTTTGGGCGACGGTCTTCTGCTTATGCGAGGTCCAAGAAATGGATGAGTCAGTGAGTAAAAAGACGTAGCCTGAAGTGGAATGATGATCGTCGGCATGGTCCCCAAGACTAGAGTCCAAGTAGCCGACAAGTCCCTCTCCGCGCGCTCCATCGTAGCGAAGCCTAAGATTGGCTGTGCTCCTTAGATAAGCCAGCACATATTTGGCGAGTCGCAGGTGTTGCGGCGAAGGATTTGCTGCATACTGCGCGAGGCACGCTACAGCGAAAGAAATGTCAGGGCGAGTCCCAATTTGCACGTACAGAAGGCTCCCAATAATTTGTTGATAATAAGTGATCTCTGTTTGAGTAGCCTGTTCAGTGTGCTTTACCAAGTGGACATCTGCTCCTGCAGGGAGTGGTGTGCGCGCGGGGTTCGCATCTGCCATCCCAAAGCGTGCAACGATCTCTCCAATGTACCGTGATTGATCAATTTCCAGACGCTTGATAGATCTGTCACGTGTGATCTGGACTCCAAGATATGAGTCGATCTCACCTAAATCCGTCATTTCATAGTGCTTAGATAAGATCCCCTTGATCCGGTTAACTTCCTTGAGAGTATCGCCTAAGATCGTGATGTCGTCGACATAGAGGATTATAATTGCTGTACCCTCCCCGTCTTGGCAACGATGCACGTATACCCCGGCATCAGAGAAAGTGCGCGTGAAGCTGAGCTCCAATAGAACTCCATGGAATTGTAAGTTCCATGCGCGTGAGGCTTGTTTGAGTCCGTAAATTGCCTTTTTCAGTAGGCATACTTTGTCTGTCTGGCCTGATGTGATGAAACCCTCCGGTTGCTCCATGTAAATTTCCTCATCCAGTAGTCCGTTCAGGAACGCCGACTTGACGTCCATTTGATGGATCTCCCAAACCTCTAGCGCGGCCAATGCTAGTAACAGTCTCAAAGACTCAAACCAGGCTACTGGAGAAAATGTTTCATCATAGTCAATGCCCTGAATTTGCGTGAATCCCTTAGCAACCAAGCGCACGCGAAAGCATCCATCAGCTTTGCGCTTGAAAACCCACTTGGACTTCACAGCCTTCTGATCGGCCGGTAAGTCCACCAGTGTCCAAGTTCCATTTTTGGCTAGTGCGTCCATTTCATATTGGCACGCGTCCTGCCAGTTGCTAGCATAGTCTGACTTCATAGCCTCCCGATATGTGAGTGGATCACTATATGCAGCCGCCGCAAGCAAAGCACGATGCCCGAGTCGCCCATCCTCACCTAACTCGGCATTATCATCGCCAAAGTAGCGTGGATTCCTGCGAGGGTTCTCTCATAGTCTCCGAGGGGGCACATCCTCCAAAGTGGGGACAACGGTCCGCTGAGACCGGAGAAACTGGTTGCGCGGCGCGCGGGGCGGGGGCTCTTGCATTGCGGGGCGTGGAGGTGGGGTAGTCCAGACTGTATTACCAGAACTTGGGGTTTGCTGTGTGGCAACTGGGGATGGCGTCCTTGGCGGATCGGCCTCCCGTTGCGCTTGAGTAGGGACAGCCATAGGGAGTGTAACGGCCAGTGGCCCCTCCAGGGCCTTAGGTTGATCAGAACGAATGGACGGCTCACCATTGTCCTGAAATGGAAAGGAACATTCGTCGAATGTCACGTCGCACGACAGGACGACTGTTCGGGTACTCTTATTCCATAGCCAGTAACCTTTAGAACCTGGCTCATACCCAACAAGCGTCATCTTGATAGATCTCGGATCGAGCTTTCTACGCTTGTCCTCCGGCACATGAACATATGCCTTGCATCCGAAGACGCAGAAGTAGGAGACATCTGGAGTGTGACCACCACTCCAGAGCTCATGAGGCATGCACCAACCTATAGTTCGGGTGGGAGTTCTGTTGTAAGTATGAACGGCAGTATCCACTGCCAACTCCCAGAAGCCAAGGGACAGGCCAGCGCTGTGTAGCATAGAGCGTGCCTTGTCCATGATGGTTCTATTCCATCTCTCGGCTACGCCGTTTTGCTGCAGCAATCCCGGCATCGTCAACTTATGCTCGATCCCCCGTTCGTCCAGAACAGACCTAAGCGCGCCTGACATGTACTCCCCCCCGCGATCTGAGTGCAAGGCTAGCATCTTTTCCGATGATTGAGTCTCAGCCCAAGCTAGGAATTTCCGAAATGCTGTTGCACACTGATCTTTAGTTCTGAGGAAGTAGACCACACCATGTCTGGAGTAGTCGTCAATGAATGTCGCAATGTAGAGCGTGCCTTGAATAGACTGAATCTGCATCGGCCCGGCCAGATCACTGTGAACAATCTGTAGCCGCCGATCCGATCGCTTGTGGGAGGACTTAAAGGGGAGTCGCATGTGTTTCCCGAGCTCACACCTGGGGCATGGCGACTGATGTTGATCGATCGGAGCATCAAGTGATATCCCTTTGACGGATTCATGATACCGCTTAAGGGCGTTGTATGACATATGCCCCATGCGGCGATGCCAGATGTCAATAGGTTGTGACGTTTGAGTGTGCGCATTGAGTCCAGCCAAGGAGGCATCCAGCCAGTATAGGTTGTCCTCCAGGTAACCCTGCGCTACCTTCCGGTCTCTAACTGAGATCGTAAAAATTTTATCTGTAAAAGAGATCTGAGCCCCCTTCTGAGCAAGTGCACGCATAGAAATGAAACGCGTTGTAACGTCTGGTATGTGCAGCACGTTGCTTAGGGTGATCTCAGAACCTCTGTTGCCTGCAGTGGTCTTGAATACCACAGTCCCAACCCCAATTTGTCGCACATTCGAGTTGTCTCCCAGGCGTACAATGCCAGCTGCCGGAGTATACTGAATGAAGTCAGACCAATTTGGGGTGATATGATGTGTTGCGCCGGAATCCATCATCCAACGTGATCGCACAGCCGAGTACAGGGAAACGCGGAGATCGTCATTGTCATTGCCTATCTCTACAATAGACGCTGTCTGAACTGCTAGATGCGCATTAACGGCCTTGTTACTGGCCTGCGCGGTCTCCGATCCCTTCTTCTCCTCCGCATCCTTTTTCTTCTTCCAGCACTCTGTGGCCTTGTGCCCTTTCTTCTGACAGTAGAAACATTTGATAGCCTTCTTGTCAGATTTTTGTTTAATGGGCGCGGCTTTGTTGAGTGAGGCGGAAGCACCGGACCGACGACCTTCCTCATTCAGAATCCGTTCTTGGATAGTCTGAGGGGTAAGATCCTTCGGAGATCCGGATGCTAGTATGGTGGATGCGACGGCGGAATACGATTTGGGCAGTGCCTTGATCAGGATGAAGCTGAATTGGAGATCTGAAATCTCCATCTCATTGTTTTTCAGTGTGACGCGGGCATCATTTAGTTTCTGCAATTGTGGGAGCATAGGAGAGGACTCGTCCAGTGCGGTGCCGGTGAGGGCAGACCAAGTATTGAACGCGGACATAGAACCAACTCCCCCATAGACGCATTTGAGCTCGTCCCATTTAGCTTTACATGTGACAAACTTAGTGTTGTCTGCCACGGCTGTCCAAACATCCTTCTGAGCATAGAGCTTGAGGATTGCCAAGAGAACGCCTTCGGTAGCCTCCCAGTCAACAGGAGGGCTAGCAGGCTTGTCTTCAAGCAAGTGGTTTCAGACGCCATTCAAACGGAACAGAGCCATCATTCGCGCTGACCAAACTGGCCAGTTAGATCCATCTAGGATCTCAATTGCAGCAGAGGGTGGGAAAGTAAATGCAGGTGCCATGGTGTGTGTAAGCGATGATTTCCAATCTGGGTAGAGGAGCTGTCAGACCCAGATCGTGAAGACCGATCAAGTCCCGATGTATCCAACTGTACGCTCTGAACCGCAAAGGGTCCAGTCCCGATTAGGGATTGCTCACACGTGCTTCAGTGTCGCCACGCTCCATCGCACGGCTCGCGCGAAACCTGGTGAGGGGTCCAGTCTACACCGATCCACTGGTTCCAGGGACCAGGGAATAGGACTACAAAATGAACAGAGGCTTGCCTTATCAGGAGATGCAAAAATGCGTGAATTACTGAGTAAGGAAGCTTGTGTGTGAAAATTGATCTTCTTCTGGATTAATTCAGTTACGGCCAGGGCCCATAACCTGATGAACGCAGCCTGAGGTTTAGATAATGCAAACTACCTAGAATGGTAGTTATAATTCAGTTATGTTGGTCAGAACTGTATATTGATTAGTCTTTACCTAGAATGGTAGTTATAACTAGTACGTGTTAGCTACATAGGTAAAGATAAGATAACAAAATACTCACTTCAGTTATGTTGGTCAGAACTGAAGTGAACTGTACAGTAAAAGCATCCTTAAATACTGTAAATGAGTGTGCGTATAGTAACCAAGACAATAAAGGATTGTATCTAATCAACTAAGGTATCAAGGTATTCACAGGAAAGTAAAACGCAGTCCGAGTGCTGCTGCACAGCACACAACTCGCTTATCAGTACCGCACACTTAGCGATTGATCTGAGTTGACCATTGATCCGTTTCCGACATTTCTCTTTGAGTTTTCCACCTTGCATGTCCCCGTAGACATGGCATCTCCTGTACACCACAGTAGTTACATTGTACCCTGATGTAGCCATGTGATTGGGCTGAGTCCCGCAAGCGCATCAATAAATTCAAGTTCAAAAAAAAAATAAAAAAAATAATAAGACAGACTACCACATAGTTTAGAACCTATCATGAGTCTGTGAAATTTAATGGTAATGGATCACTACCATAAATTTGCATGAGATATGCTGCTCATAAGAATGCACCCAGATGCGCAACAGTCTGAATGGCCACAAATTTATTGAGAAAGGCCAGTAGCAGCCAGGCTCGATTAGATCATTCAAAGTGAGTCAGATAACCAATTCAGAGACAATTACACACTGCATGCACAATATGTTCCTTCAAATCTTGTCACAAGTAAATAGTATTATTTTTTCTCTCTTTATTTCACACTCTTTTTTTGGTTTTAAAGGACTATTTTCTGTAAGCATTCACTTCAGTTTTGACAACATTAACATTACTTTATCTTATCTGCTGCATAAATAAAAGATAATAATAATAATTATTATTATTATATAGTTCCCCTTATCTGCACTCAACGCACTCTTTGGTTTGGTTTGCCATTGAGTGTGAGTGTGGGAACTACATTTTCCATGCCGCACGCACAATTCTCACTCCACACTCCAATCAAAAAGCTGTCTTCCCCGCATCGTCTTCACATTTATCTTTCTCCTTTCCCTCTCACAATCTCCCTCTCCCTCTTCCTCCATCTCTCTCTTTTGTGGCCAAGTTACTCATGCTCACCATGTCACTTCCTTCCATGACAGGATCTTTTCTCTTTATTGAGGGCCAGATGCAGAAAGGTAAATATAAGCTCTTTTTTCCTTCTATTGCTGACAACTTTCTAACTTTGAACTTAGTTGAGTTGACCATGTGGGTGCCATGAAGAGCGGTGAGGCTCTACTAGTTCATCTTTCCAGCAACATTGTCATACTTGTATGCAGTGTGTTTGGTGTTCTCTTACCTGTGAGCAGTTGTTGACTTGTTGCACTTGGTACGCCCTTCCTATTTCATTCTTGAGTTGCTCTCTCTTACTCTCATTACCATTTTCCCAGGAAGATGGTGTTCTTGAGCCCATCCTGATGTTCTCTTTGGGCTATGGTGTGCTGTTCATTCTCTCTGTGTGTGCCCTTTTGTTGCTAGGCCCTTCTACTTTGGTCACTTATATCAGACCAGGAGCTGTCATCTTTTAAATGCTGTTTGGTGAAACACTTGCGATGGACACAACATTAGTAAGTCTTCTGTGTTCATCTGATCTGCTGGGAGCTAATATCTTTTGTTTTTTTTTTTCACTTTGGCATTTCCACAACTCTGTGTTTCCACAACTCCCAGGACCCCAGTTGTATATGTCCCCTTTAGTCTAATTTGTATTAGTATAAATATTATAATAGATTTGTATTTTTAATGTGAAAATTGGAGTAAGAAAAAAATTAAAGTGAATCCAGAAAAGGTAAGAGAAGTAGCTCTATTTCTGAAAAGTAGCTCTACATTTGAAAAGTGGCTCTAAGCATCCAGACAAGCCCGCTAGAGCTAACGGAGAATCCAGATTGCTGGATTGGCTGGAATGGCTAGCACTAGCCAATCCAGCAAAATGTCATTTTCCTGATGGAAAGGCTTCAGTAGGGTATGACATCATGTATAAACTTGTTTATCTAACTAGAGCCACAAGGGCTCTTTCTCCTTAGTTTTGAGCTCTCTGTATCTTACAGATCATTACTCAGGAAAACTAGCTCTTTTCTGTTCATTGTCTTATCCTGTGTATAAGACAACTGCCATATCATCGAAAACATCTTATCATTGGAACCCCAGATCTCCTGTCCACTGACTACAGGCACCTAGTGAATGAACGTTGCAGACGAGGCACCAGAACGGGCCATGGCTGGTATTTTCTCAGCCTGCAATGTCAGATGGTCAAGGCATGGAGAATACAAGGCAGGAAATAAGAAGCAAGAGTCCCAAGAGAGATAAATGTTGAGCGCAGTCAGAGGTTACATAAGCGAAACTACCTAGAAAGGTAGTTGTAATTCAGTTATGTTATGCTTAGTCTTATGTTGGTTAAAACTACAGCCTTACACAGGTTTTGTGCACACATCCCTTCCACCATCTGCTAGAGCTTGTCCCTCTGGTCACTCACATTGCTGGCTTTTAGAGTAATTAGATACACACAATATACTGTTTGCAATTATAGATTTTGTACCGCCCTGTCACAGCTATGTATCTTAAGAATGCAGTGTCTATGTTGTCTCTTGTCACCTCTACATCTCAGCGTCTATCGTCGTTTTTAGGCGGCTATCTACACAAAATCCATTGATAACCATCTGCCGCCTTTCCCAGGGATCCTGTTACTCTTACTCTATCGCTCATAACCCAGTCTAGCTTCATGTATTTGGCTCCTTGTACACATACTGTGACGGTTTGCAGTTTGTGTGACGGTTTGTGACGCGATTGTGACCGTTATGTCGCACGCGTTTTTTTGATCATTGTCCCCAATTTCTTTACCATCTGTTATCTGTAGAGGGCGCAACCCCTCTTTTAGACTCTCATCCTGTTCTATCTCACTCCATGGCATAACCCCTGGAACCCATGACTACTAGGATACTTATCAGAACCTTTTACTTGGTTTATGCCTTCTGATGTACCTGTTCTTGATGTGCCTCTCTCTGATGTGCCTTCTATAACATGTATTTAGACTACAGGTTACAGGGACAGACCTTAAGTCTGTTCTCTTGTATCTAATACAGGTGTATTCGACTTCACAGAACTCCACTTTGGTTGAACCAGAGTACTGGTACAGAGCTACTGGAGATCAGTCCAACATAAGATGTGATCATGCATTTCAGAGATAATGCAGCCAATCACAATCACTTAGATACTTAATGATCCTAATACATCTGAAAGTGGTCATGTGACTATAATCACATTATAAACGTGTTGTACTTACAATTAGATTAATAGCCAATTAGTACATGCAGATGTATATAAAAGCCTATGTAAATATGCTACAAGAATAGAAGTTGCTATCACATTATTGAAAGCATCTAAGCCTCTACACATACAAGGTGAGATAGAGTAGTAAAGTAGCATCTAAAGTACAGTCTGCACCATGCCTGATTCTTCAGGTTATGGGCCCTGGTGGGCATCTTGTGCCTCTATGGCTGCAATACATACTTTGTGCCTTTAATGGCTGCAACAAAATTATCTGTGCCTTCAATGCTGCAATAAGTTCCTGTGCCTATATGGCTGCAGAAGTGATGCTACCAGTGAATGAAAAGTTCATGCGCCTTTATGGCTGCACTGCAAAATGCACCTTTAAGGCTGCATAAGGCTATTAAAAACTCACCATTTGCACCTTTATGGCCACATCAATGGAGTCTAAAGAGCCTGGGTTTTTGCTTTGTGTTTTGAGTACTGGTTGTCACATTCAATACTGACCATGACTTCTTTTACAGAAATCAACTACTCAAACCCTTTTGTCAAAACCCTTATCACATCCCAACAATGTCATCTCAACTCACTACCATTGTCCCCGTCTGTGATGGATCCAACTACCATGAATGGCTTGGAATCATGCAGGCCTACCTCATGGCAATGGACTCTGGAAATAACCAATGGCACTGATCTTAAAATTACTGCCAAGGATGAGCAGCATCCCACTGCAGATGAGCTCAGAGATCAGAAGGAATGGGAGCATGCTGACAATTGAGCCATCAGCACCATTGTCCTGTGCCTATTGGCTTCTATTCAGCAGGAACACTGCTCCATGATCTCTGCTAACGCTTTATGGGTAGCCCTCAAAGCTAAGTACGGTGCTGTGGGACCATCTGCAATCTTCAGGGACTTCAAGGAGGCCCTGAACTTCCACTTGGACTCATCAAAGCACCCTGCCCCTCAGATCAATTGTCTCCAAGTTGCTTTTGAGCAGCTTGAGTCCAATAGTGTTACCATCCCTGATATGCTGCAGGGAATGCTGCTCTTACACACCCTTCCTCCTAGATGGGAGGCTCTTATCCCAACCATCCTTGTCAGAAGATCTCATTCTGACATAAACCTCCCAGTAGTCCACAGTGCCATCCTTGCTCAGTGGGAGCAAGACCGCTCCAGGGGTAAAAACCCCCATTCTGCTAATAAGCTCTCAGCAGTCAAGCAGAAGTGAGGTGATCCTTGCTTCAGCCAGCAGAAACAGTCTGGAGGCAAACAGCCAGAGCACACGGAAAAGCAGGCAGATCACAAGTACCAATGCAGGCATCATGCTGGAAGGCAGAATCGAGATAATCAGCAATCTAAGGCACAGGGGCACTCACACATCACTAATCAAGCGTTCTTCCCCCCTCCTTGATTCACCACCATGCCATCCATTCCCTCTCCTCCTTCCTTTAAAACTCACTATAGGAATGGAAGGCCTCATATCATTATGCACACCACTCCTAAGGAGCAAATTCCTGGCCGCTATCATGCTTTTAACCAAGCTATGGATCTGTGCAAAGATATAGGTGTGCCAGGGACTGCTCACAATTTAAAACCCCTTGAGACCCGCATAACTGATAGCTTCTCAAGAGCATTGTCCAGCAAGACCAAGCTGGAGGACCTTGAAGAGGATGGAGATGAGCGACTGCACAAAAAATCTAGATCCCCCTCACCTATCACCATCAATACAGAAGACGAAGAGGACCCCAATGATCCTCTTGATTGGGGCTCCAATCATCTTGATGATCAGCTGGTTGATCTGGCTGGCCTAGATGAGGACGACAATCAGGATGTGTATGTCCCCTCTTTCCTTCTACCCTGCAAAACTAACAGATGCATTTATGCTTCATTAGTTTGCGCTTCTAGGAGTCCCCTACAAAGAGCATTAGAAATGCAGGAGTAGTTAGCACTATACATGACTTTAGGTTATGTACAAATATATTGCATTCTCCACATCATGTTCAGTGTGCTAAGTGCAAAGGAAAGACTAAGGATGAAGGCCATATAACATGGCTCTTAGATTCAGGTGCTTCATCGCACTTTACATTTCTCTCAATGATTTCATAGAATATGAAGACATTAGTACCCCAGAGCCCATAAAAACAGCTTCTAAACCTATTTATATTAAAGGGAAAGGTACTGTTCTATTAGAACATGATGTCACACACAACGGAGTCATGAAAACACATACAACACATTTATATCCAGTATATTACATCCCTGATATAACTGGAAGACTTCTGAGTGTCAGAGAGTTTCTCAAGCAAGGATTGTATGTCTATGGGGATGAACATGAATTAACCTTGCAAAATAAGGGATCTAAAATCCCAATTATTCAATGCCATCCGGCAATTACTGGCCAAACTATCTATTGGCTTCATTCTAAGATTGCTAATTTGCAATCTTACTCCATGATCTATAATGTAGATTATGATCTAATGCATAAGTGCTTAGGACATCCTTCTAAGGAAGTCTTACATCATGCCAAAGATCACACTAAGGGATTCCCCCTAGATCTATCTTATCCAAAGACAGCTCTATGAACAACTATGCTGCTGGTTGTACTGACTGTGGTTAGTAGCAGTTTAGGCTAAAGACAAGTAGTACTTCAGAGGTTAGAAGAACTCTAATACAACTATACTACTGACCTAAAGACAAGTAGTCTACAGAAGATGGTTAGTCAAAGGTAAAAAGAAAGTATAGTAAAAGGAACTTACACTTCAGAGGTTAGAAGAACTCTGAAGTGAAAGAGACGAAACAGACACCCTTATATACCCCAAGGGATGGTCTGTGCACACTGGGAATAAGTCCACAGGTGCTGGACAAAGTCCAAACAATAAACAAGAGGGATAAAGGCCATTGGCCAGTGAGGTATCACATGCTTACTGTGCATTACTAAGTCCATCACTAATCAGCTGAGTAAGACGAAAGAAATGTAATAAAGATAACATAAAAAGTCCGAAACTCCGAAACATAATCTAATCTAATCTACAGCTGAAGCGAACCTTAGATGCCTGAAGCATCTCCAGACACGTCCCGTGTCAACATCCCTCCATGGTGAAGGCATTGAGTGATCATTAAGTGGAAATGAATTAAATGAGCATACTTGTCATCATGTCACCAATGAGTGATCTTAGAGATCCAACTTCTCTAACTCTCAAGTGCGGTTTGTGAGCTTTGCTTACGAGTTGTAGATTCGCTTATGCAGGTGAAGTGCCTGACATCTTTGAGTCTACTTCGGCATGCTCACACACCTCTTGCATCACTCTCAAGGTCGAGAATGTACTCATGGTGGGAAAGTGAGACTGGTATACCAAGTCTCCAGATTCCAGCTCCTTCATTCCAGCACTAGTCCAAACCAGTTACCATGATATCAAAAGATGATCTAGGCAGAGACTTTGTAAGGCCATCTGCAGCATCTCTCCAGTGGGAGTTCACACCAAGTCTATCTGGTGTGATTCTACATACTCCCTAATGGCATGGTACTTGATGGTATGTGCTTTGATCACCTTCCTGTGACAGGGTTTAATGCAAGATCAACTGCACCCTTATTGTCACAATGCAGTTGTATGGGTGAACTAACTTCATAACCCAACTCCTGCATGAATGTCCTATACCATGCGCCTGATTTGAAGCCTCAGCTAGGCTCATATACTCAGCTTCAGTGGTGGACTGTGCTACTGTCTTCTGTTTCCTGGAGCACCAACTAATTGCTCCATTGCTAGGAAAAAGACATAGCCAGAGGTGGAGTGGCAGTCCTCTTGATCTCCCCATGAGGAGTCCACAAAGCCATGAAGGCCTACTTCACCATTCCCTCCAGAATAGCGCAACTTGTAGTCTTTGTAGCATTTAGATAAGCTAAGACATACTTTGCTAGTCACATGTGCTGCTGGGAAGGGTTGGAAGCAAATTGGCTAAGGCGCGCAACAGCAAAACTAATGTCAGGTCTGCTTCCAATCTGCACCCAAAGCAGAGACCCCATTAACTGCTGATACCTCTTGATTTCAGAGGTAGATGCTTGGTCTTCAAACTTGACCAAATGAACATCCATGCCAGAGGTAGAGGAGTATATACTGGGTTGGAATCCCCCATTCCAAACCTCTCAACTATTGAGGATACATAGGCTGTCTGGTCAATTTCCAGTGTCTTGTTAGGACGATCCCTGGTGATGTTAACTCCAAGGTAGGACTGGATTTGCCAAGATCGGTCATCTCATATCGGCTAGATAGAGAGTCCTTCAGCCATTGAATCTTCTTAGTGGAGGACCCAAGTATAGTGATGTCATCAACATATAAAATGATGAAAAGTGAACCATCCCCCTCTTGGTGATGATACACATATACTCCTGCATCAGAGTATGTCCAAGTGAAGCTCAGCTCATTTAGAACTGCATGGAATTGCATGTTCCATGCTCAGGAAGCTTGTTTGAGGCCATACAGAGCCTTCTGTAGCCTACAAACTTTGGACTCTTGTCCAGCAATGATGAAACCAACTGGTTGCTCCATGTAAATCTCCTCATCCAGATTGCCATGTAGGAATGCCGATTTGACATCCATCTGGTGGATTTCCCAATCCTCAAGCATGGCCAACGCTAATAATAGTCTAAGAGACTCAAATCTGGTGACTGGGGAGAATGTTTCATCAAAGTCCACCCCCTCTACTTGGGTGAACCCTTTTGCTACTAGCCTAGCACGAAAGTGTCCATCTGCTTTCAGTTTAAAAATCCACTTGGACTTTACAGCCTTTCTACCTTTAGGAAGGTCTTCAAGGCACCACACTTTAAGTTTTTCTAAGGCATCAATTTCATATTGACATGCCTCAAGCCATCACTGGCATTATCAGACTCCATTGCTTCTTTAAAAGTAAGAGGATCCCTGTAAGGTGATCCTGCAGCATTGAGTAGATCCATCTGCCCAAGTCTGGAAGAACCCTGCACAAACTCTGCATTATCCTCATTGTAGAAGCAAGGATTCAGATGACAATTGCGATTGGGATGTGCAGTATCCAAGTCTAAATCTTCTTGGATTGCCCTATCTCGTCGTTCAGAGCGTGGACTTGTCCTCTGAAAGTTTGGTTGAGGAAGTCTGCCTGCAATTCTTTCTGATTTTCCAATAGCACGGGTTCTTTTGGGAGGGGAGGAAGGTTCCATGACTTGTGATGGAGGAGTCTGATATATAGTCTGAGGATGTGTGGTGTCCACATTACGAGTGGGTGTGGTAGGCTGAGGTGGTAACTGAGGAGGTACTATGTCCTCCTGTTCCTCTTCTAGGTCTTCCTCATCTTGAGGAGCCTCAGGAACATGCGTAGCTGTTGCTGGTGGTGGCTGGACTGGGCCACCAGGTAAAGTAAATGAGCCACCTTGACTAGGTTGCTCTATGGATTTCTCTGCTCTGTTGTCCTTACCAGAGCAGGATGGGAAGGATTCTCATCAAATGTAACATCTCGTGAAGAGATGAGAGACCAGGTACGACTATCCCAAAGTGTATAGCCCTTAGAAGTGGGCTCATACCTGACAAAGATGGCTTCCCTGGCTTTGGGATCTAATTTTCGCCGCTTGCCCTCTGGAACATGATAATAGGCTTTGCAACCAAAGACCTTAAAGTATGAGACATCTGGTTTGTTCCCAACCAGAAGCTCTAGCGGAGTTTTCCACTTATTAGAACGGATGGGAGTTCTGTTATATATATGACATGCTGTCTCAACAGCACACTCCCAAAAACCAAGAGACAGGCCAGCATCATGCAGCATGCTAGTGCCTTTTTCCATAATGGTTCTATTAAATCTCTCGGCCCTTCCATTCTGTTGTGGGCTATACGGCATCATAAGTTTATGCTCTATGCCAAACTCTTCAAGTGTTGCCTTCAGCGCCTTGTTCACATACTCGCCACCATGATCTGTATGAAGACACTTGATTTTATGATTAAATTTATTTTCTAGTAGTGTCTTCAGTTTATTGAAAACTGGTGTGAACAGATCTTTAGACTTCATTGGAACGATTAAAGCGTATCTGCTAAAGTCGTCCAAGAAGGTGGCAAAGTATAGATTCCCTTGTATAGAGCTGCATTGCAAGGGACCTATGAGATCACTATGAAGGATCTCAAGGGGAGCTGATGCGCGCTTTGAAGATGGGGGAAATGGAAGACGATGGGACTTGCCCATTTCACAGCCATAACATGGCTTGTCTTCCACTTGGTCATTGTTAATACTGAGGCCTTTAATGGCCTCAGGAGCATATCTTTTCAGGGCTTCTTTAGACATATGGCCCATTCTTTGATGCCAGATTTCAAGTGAGGCAGATGCAGATGTATGGATACTTTTTAGGACTTGTTTGCCTAGTACCCAATACAATTTGCCAAACTTCCATGCTTCTGCTATAATGTTGTTGCCATATTTAATTGTTGCCTTCTTATTATCAAAGAACACAGTCGCCCCTTTTTCTACTAGGGCACTGGTGGAGAGTATTTTATGTCCTCCAGGCATATGGAGCACATTGCTCAATTCTAGATCGAAACCTTGATCAGTCCTGATGACCACAGTGCCAACTCCACTTGTTTTGACTATGGAGTTGTCACCTAGTGATACTTCATGGGTGGTGTCGACTTTATACGTATCAAAGTCTTCAAGGTTTGGGCTAAAATGAGCCGTTGCTCCACTTATCAAGCATCCAATAATCTGAGTTGATGTCCAGATTATGGTGCTTATGCATATAAAGGTGAATGCGAGGTGCCTCATGCACCTCTTCTATTTTGCCACTACTGTTAACTACGGTAGCTACTGTGTGACTATTTTGTCCATGTTGGGCCTCAGCCCTCTTCTTGTTCCCTGCCCTGCCTTTCTTGGCATTCTCCTGGTCCTTCTTCCTTTTTGCACAAGCATTGGACTTGTGTCCAGGCTTTTGGCAATAGAAGCAGACCACCCCTTGTGAACCAGGGGCAGCAGCGGGAAGTGGTGATAAATTTTTTGGTTTGTTTGATTTGACAGGTGCAGCCTTAGACAGGACTGCACTACCACTTCCCGAAGGACCAGCCAGACGACTCTCCTCATTCAGGAACCTCTGCACAAGGTCCTGAGGAGAAAGCCGCTCTGGGTCACCAGAGGCCAGTATAGAGCCGGCGATGGCACTGTAGGAGTCAGGGAGAGCCTTCAATAGAATGAAGCTCATCTGGAGGTCATTGACCTCCATCCCGTTCTCCCTCAGGGTACTCCTGGCATCTAGAACCTTTTGTAATTGGGTTCTAAATGATTGTCCTTCATCCAAATGGAAGGACACCAGGGCAAGCCACAAATTATACGTGGCCATGCTACCTACAGAGCCATAAAGCCGCTCCAACTTATTATACTTCTCAAAAAGAGAAGGATAATTGGCATCGGAGGTGACTTGACTGTACACCTCCTGGGTTACGTTGAGGAACAAAAGCCCTATCAGCATTTCCTCTTCTCCCATCCATTCCCTGAGGATGGGGTCAATCACCTCCATTTGCATTTTCTCCTTGGCCTCCTTTTCTTCAGGAAGGAGGGGCATATTGGGGAAGGCATGAGTGACATCCCTCCTTAGTCCATTCATCCTCAGGAGGGCATTGAAATTGGCAGACCAAACCTGCCAGTTGGAGCCATCAAGGCGCTCCAACTTTGAGGAGGGAGGGAAGACAATTGAAGATGGCATTGTTAGATGTTATAGATGTTCCTGGTTCCAAGGAGCAGTTAGAACCAGTGCCCAGGTCTCGCTTAAGAGTGCCACCCCATACTGTGGTGCTATGCTTCAGAACCTAGAAAGGTCCTGCCTTTGTTGTGCAACTTTCTAGGTATAGTAAAAGCTGTCTAGCGCAGTCCTACAACCAGACATAAGCTCTGGTAGACTATCCAGAGTGTCTGGTGTAATTAGGACTGGGAGTCATGTCATGAAGGAGCCAACCGCAAGTTCCATTAGAGACAAAGGGTGTATAGCCCTTCCTCTAATGCTGGTGGTGGAGTTCATGATTAAGCCCTAGATGATTGGGGCCATGACTATAGTAGGCTATCAGGTTTCCTCTGGTGGGGCGTACCCCCACAACATGGCAGCGAATACTCCTGCCCAGAGACAAAACCTTCTAGCTACTGTGTATATACTATAGTAGTGCAGCCTACTTGTATCGAGCCCAAGCATCATGGGAGTGACTACCCACGCCTTGTTCTAGACCCTAAACTCCACATGTGGGTCGCTAAACCCGGCTTACAGATAGAGCCAAGCATTGACTGGACCTAAAGCCTCAAGCCTTCTGGGCAAGTGGCCTACTAAAGCTATCTATGGGACAAAAACCCAGCTACAACTATGAAGATTACTAATACCTAGTGTGCACTCAAGGAGCTCAAGGTGTTTCACCTGCTTAGGGTCCCTCGTCACCTTTTGCAAGAACCCCGAAGGGCTAGCCATACAGTTCAGGATGAGCAGTAAACTGCGTCATCCTGTGGGGTGTTAAGGTGCACAGACAGTAAATATGAATGCTCACAAAAAAGGCTGGTGGGAAAGACTTTGAAGCTTTTTGGGAGCTTTGTGCAAAGAGCGAGTTGGGCTGGTAATGAACAAAGGGAATACAGTCAGTATGAGCATCCAGGGCCCATAACCTATTGAACAACTATGCTGCTGGTTGTACTGACTGTGGTTAGTAGCAGTTTAGGCTAAAGACAAGTAGTACTTCAGAGGTTAGAAGAACTCTAATACAACTATACTACTGACCTAAAGACAAGTAGTCTACAGAAGATGGTTAGTCAAAGGTAAAAAGAAAGTATAGTAAAAGGAACTTACACTTCAGAGGTTAGAAGAACTCTGAAGTGAAAGAGACGAAACAGACACCCTTATATACCCCAAGGGATGGTCTGTGCACACTGGGAATAAGTCCACAGGTGCTGGACAAAGTCCAAACAATAAACAAGAGGGATAAAGGCCATTGGCCAGTGAGGTATCACATGCTTACTGCGCATTACTAAGTCCATCACTAATCAGCTGAGTAAGACGAAAGAAATGTAATAAAGATAACATAAAAAGTCCGAAACTCCGAAACATAATCTAATCTAATCTACAGCTGAAGCGAACCTTAGATGCCTGAAGCATCTCCAGACACGTCCTGTGTCAACAAGCTCCCCTATGCCCAGGATGCATGCAAGGCAAGATGCCTTCACGATCTTATCTACCATCTGAAACATGTGCCTCAAAGCCATTTGAGCACATTCATTCAGATCTTAAGACTTTCCTGGTAGAATCTTATCACAAATACAAATACTTTATCAGCTTTATTGATGATTATATGTCATTTGCATGGATTGTATGTTTGTGCACTAAGTCTGCTGCAATAAATGCTTTGCGACAATTCCTTGCCATGATCAAAAATCAACATAACACCACCATTAAAGAGTGGATGTCTGATGCTGGTGGAGAATACAAATCTGATGTATTTATGAATGTATTGAAAGATGAAGGGATAAACATTCTACAGAGTGCGCCTTATACTCCCCAACAAAATGGCTGCGCAGAGTGCTTCATGCACACTTGTATGGATAAAGTGCAATCAATGCACATTGAGTCATGTCTTCCAGACTCTTGGTAAGAATTTGCTGTACTACATGCAGTACATCTCTACAATAGGACTCCTGTATGTCACCTGAAATGGCAGACACCTTATGAGATATTGTATGGAGAAGCACCAGAGATCTCTCATTTGCATGTCTTTGGATGTGGTGGTTATGTCTACATTCCAGAAGAATGTCACGACAATAAACTATCACCTAAGTCAGAACTTATGGTGTATATTGGGCATGCAGATGGCATTAAAGGCCATCTGTTCATGCAGCTTGGCAATAATACATTGTACATGCAAGCCACAGCCCTATTTGATGAGAATCTCTTCCCTAAGTGTGATTCCACCAGATGGCATGGAGTTACTAAATTGAATGAGCCTCTAATTAATGAAGGGCCAGAAACACAGCCCATTCCTTTAGTGGACAATGATGATTTCCTACCATCTTGCCTTCCACCTTCCACACAAATAGAAGGGCCTCAGGTTCTTGACAAAGAACCTAGCACTTCACAGCCAGAGGTACCCTTGCCTTCTCCTGTGCCAGAACAACAACCAGTGCCTTTGTAGTGCTCTACACAGGAAAGGAAAGTTACACTTCACCCTGGGAATGTCTATGGGGATAACAGGCACCCTGTTGATCAGATTACAGACATTCAGTGGATGCAGCAATGGAGACGAGCAGTGGAACCCCAGGGTAGCTCCCCAATTCCATCTGCACATTTGAGACAGGTTCCTGGTCCTAGTCTCGACACTCCAGCCCACACTAGTGATGATCTGCTTACACCCATAAGGGGGAGTGATGATGAAGTTGAGGATCTAGTAGATCTTGTATCTCAACTAGCCCAGGAAGGGGGAGGAGAATTTGTGAATTATCTGCTCGCCAAAGCTGTAGCAAGCTATAAATGTGTAGCTCAGTCTTTGGGATAGAAAGACTATATGATTTGTTAATACCTATAAATGTGTAGCTACATAAATGAATCAGTAAAAGGATAATGTAGCTGTAACACAGAGAGTACTGACCTCAGTCTTTGGGATAGAAAGACTGAGGTTTCTAACTATGCTACTGAGTCTTTATGATAAAGGAAAATTGCATGACCCACATGCTCTGAATATTGTGTTGATACGGTAGTGATCAGACTCAGGCTGCCATCTCTGGTATCAATTGACTGCATGCTATGTGTTATGTCCGGTGTGGGACATTCAGCATGACTTGTGCGACAGTGAGTACTTGTGACTTAGGTAAGAAACCAATACGGTCTCTTGGAGTAATCGGTGATAGAGTCAAAGTCAAAGGGGCTGTTCCCTAAGACAATGTTGAGTGGAAAAGTGCCAGAAGCACTGAGGCTGACAGGTTGAGTTCAAAGGGGAAAGTCCAGAAGACTATGCACCGATGTATTCAATAAGTTGAGTCTAAGGTCTACAGTGTAGGCTAAGGCAGGCTTATATATGTAACAAAACAGGCGTCTACTAGATAAGATATGCAAGTCATGTGGGCCCAAAGATCTGAAAGCAGAGGGCGTAAAGCCTGGCTTCCACTGATAGGGAATTAAGTAAGTGTCCGGGCATAAAGATAACAAGATAACAAGATAAGAAAACGAAGAAATAAACAAAGACAAACAGAGGGTAAACATGTACAAGTCCAGGGGTCACGTGGATGGTCAGAGAGCATGTGAAGGGTCCCACGATGGAGATGTGATCTGGTAATGCAGGGTGGACAGTAGGGAAGGGTCATTGGAGGGGAGGTAAAAGAAGACGGGTAAAGATGGGGTTTGTAACATCACCCCCTCTTCTGGTTCTAGCAGACCCGGCTAGAAATGATTCATACCGTCATCATCCTGCACCAAGTCCAAGTAGTCATCAGCTACATTACGATCATCCATCGAGTACGTCTCCAGTTCTTGTGGACAGGCATGGGTGCGAAGGAAGCTGTAGGGGCCGCATTGTCCACAGGCATGGCACAAGTCGTAGACAGGGCAATCGATTTCTTGATGCCCAGCATTATGGTGCAGGCATTTGCCGCACCATCCAGAGGGGTTGTTGATTGTTGGTGCTACCCCTACGCGGCGGAAAATGCAGTGTCGGCTCCAATGAAGGTTACTTTGGCAATGTTGGCACCACTTGCGGTTGAGTGGGCAGTTCCAGCTGATGTGGTACTTGCTGTTGCATCGCCAGCAAGTCTCCCCATGTGGGTTTTCATGGAGATGCGGCATTTTGAGGTGAGATGGTAGTAATGTCAGCGCCGCTCCCAGAGATTGAGGGGGTAAAGGTCGTGCATAGGTGTCAGCGTACCTTTCTGCTATGGTCTGATATGCATCCCCTGCCTCTAATCTCTTCCGAATGTCCACAATCTCCTGCTCCAATTGGAACATACCATTTGTCAACCTTGCCATCATTTTTGCATGCTCCTTGTACTGCTGGTTCAGCATCCTCCATAGTGTGACATTCTTCTGCAACCTCATGACTTCCGCTTTGAGGCGTGGGAGCCTCATATCATTCATGACCTCATCAATCGCGAAAGCCCGACAGTCCTCCGCCGAGAGATGTCCCAGCTGCTCGTCAGTCAAAGTGTGATGAAGCTGACCCATATACCTTTCTTCGAGGTAGACAGGTGCCCCATATACAGGTCCATCCTTCTTCATACACCCTGCAACATCCATTCCTCTGTTTGTGTAGTAGATGTATTTTGCGATGGCCTTGGTGCCATTGGCCATAGGGATCTTGAGGGGGAAATACATGGAGGAGTTGGGGTTGTTGGGGATAAAGGGAAATTCGGGGGCTTCATTGTCAATCTCTCTGTTCATGATGTCATTGGGGTGTGGCTCTTCGGAGTGGGTGAAGTCATCATTGGGGTTGGGGGCTTGGTTCTTAACATGGGCTTCGGCAGCTTCGTAGTCGATAGGGGTAGAGGGGCGAGTGGAAGGGTGAGGGGAAGGGAAGTTCTCGACAACGGTCATTGGGGAGGCAAAGGCATCGATGGCAGCAGAAGCAGCAATGAAAGACATGATTGAAATTTCTGTGGTAGTAGTGGCTTGGGGGAGCATATACTGGGGAATCAACTGTTGGAAGAGATGGTTCCCTTTTATCTTCATTTGGGTGCTTCTGGGTGTCGGTCATGGAATTCTGCGATAAGAGCTGGGGCAAAGATATCTCCAACGGGTTCCCATGAATTGTCAGAGTCTGGGAATCCCTTCCACTTTATCAGGTAATGTAACTTGCACCCTCGGCCTTTTCGTGTGGAATCTAGAATCCTCTCCACTTCCCACTCGGCTTCTCCATCAATTAGGTCAGGGGGGGGTCTTGGGAAGTTTGTTCTGTGTATAGATGTTTTGCGATAAGGCATTAGAAGTCGGGCATGGAAGACCAGGTGAATCTTCCATGTCGGAGGGAGTTCCAATTCATATGACATGTCTGACAGCTTCCTCGTTATCTTGAAGGGTCCATGACGTTGAGGCGCTAGTTTCGTGGTGGGGTGTGACGTATGGATGTTCTTCCTGTCCAGCCAAACAAGGTCATTGGCTCAATAAGGTGTGAATCGCGACGGCTTCTCTGTCAGGGTCCTTTGTGCCTTTAGCAAGTTCTCATTGGCTGATTTCCAAATCTCATCCCATTGGCTGATATGTTGTGCTGCAGAAGGAATGTTTGTGGGTTTATTGGTCCAAGTAGTGCACGGGGTCCATCCCATGATAAGGGAGAATGGTGAAACTTTCGTCATGTGATTGGGCCAGGAGTTGTGTGCAAACTTGGCTGTTGCCAGCCAGTCTGCCCAATCATCCTGTCATCTGTTGCACCAAAATTGCAAATACTGCTCCAACCACTGGTTTGTTCTTTCTGATTGTCCATCTGTCTGTGGATGGTAAGTGGTTGAAATGTTCTGGGTCACATCTAGGGTTTTGCACAATGCCCAGGCGAACATGGAGGTAAATTGTGGGTCACGATCTGAAATGACTTTTTCAGGTAAACCATAGTGTCAATATACCTGATCCAGGTAAAGTTTGGCCATGCCTTCTGCTGTTATGGACTCGTTGCATGGTATAAACAGTGCTGCTTTTGAATAGTTGTGGTCTGTGACTGTTAGGATGGAATCAAAGCCTCTGGAGGTGGGGAGTTTGACGATAAAGTCCATAGCAATGGTTTGGAATGGTAGTGAGGTTGTAGGGGCAATTGGGAATAGCGCTGGTGAATTTGGGTGCATGTTTACTTTGTTGGCTTGACATTCTGCACATCCTTTCACATAGTTCTCAACATCTTGCTTCATGTTCAGCCACCAATAGTCTCGTTTGGCTAGGGCGTACATGTTAGCAATACCGGGATGTCCTGCAGAAGGGAGGTCGTGGTGAAAATGGATCACCCCCCTCTTAATGTTGTTGCCACCGGTGACAACGAGACGGTCCCCGTCCTTCCACCAAAGGCCGTCGATTTTCTTCAGATTGTGAGCATCTGCCCATGACTCGCACAATTGTTGATTCATATTTTGCGAGACCTGAGCCCATAAATCCATATCATGAAGACTGATGACAGCTGCCGTTTTTGCAAAGACTTCTTTGGGGAGTACTGTGATGTCATTGTTGTCCTCCTCTTTACTATCCAAGTCTGGTTGTCATGATAGGGCATCTGCTCATGCATTGTGGCTCCCTGCTGTTACGAACCCTGTCTTTACCTGTCTTCTTTTACCTCCCCTCCGATGACCCTTCCCTTCCACCTACCCTACATTACCAGATCACGTCTCCATCGTGGGATCCTTCACATGCTCTTCGACCGTCCACGTGACCCCTTGGCTTGTACATGTTTGTCTCCCCTTTGTCTTTGTTTGCCTCTTATCTCGTTATCTCGCTATCTTGTTATCTTTACGTCTGGACACTTACTTAATTCCCTATCAGTGGAGGCCAGGCTTTACACCCTCTGCTTTCAGATATTTGGGCCCACATGACTTGCATATCTTATCTAGTAGACACCCGTTTCATTACGTATATAAGCCTGTCTTAACCTACACTGTAGACCTTAGACTTGACTTATTGAATACATTGGTGCTTAGTCTTCTGGACTTCCCCCTTTGAACTTAACTTGTCCGTCTCAGTGCTTCTGGCACTTCTCTGCTCAACAACTGTCTCAGGGAACAGCCCCTCTGACTTTTGACTCTATCATTTGAACACTCCAAGGAACCGTATTGGTTTCTTATCTGAACCACAGACACCGGCTGTCACACACGTCGTGCTGCGTGTCCCGCACCGGACGTAACATCAAGTCAAGTCTCCCATCGTGGCTTCAAGCCGCAGTCAGACCTTGTTTAAAGAAGAACCCATTGAATGAAGAGACAAGCCTGATCTCTCACAACAAGTATTAGGATCAGCCATTTGGATAGATTTTGAGTCCAAGTTTGGATACTATGTCTATCACAACGAAAGATACCAACCGGTAGAATACGACGAAGCAAAAAGAGTTTGGTATCATATCCGATACTCAGACAGCCAAAGCTCTTGGGTCACTACAGGACCTGCCCCGCCTGAATTCGGATTAGGACCGTGGAGAGAAAATCCCCTGGCCATTGTTACGGACTCTGAACCAGAAGAGTATGTAGAAGAGAATAGTGAAGAAGCACTGGTATTAGCGTCGACTACCACCCCAGTTGCACCCAGAGTTGCCACGTCCAGAGCCCCTGCTTTGACAACTCCACAGATTTCAGTACAATCCACCGACACCGTCACCTCGTTTCACCAAATGTCTACTATCACTGCACAACTACCAGACCTGGTTCCCCAGCCACCGGTCGTCCCCCCACCAAACATCCCTCTGCCATCGGGACGCTTGTCAGGTGTCTTGCCACAGACATTCACAGGAGACCGGTCACAGAGCAAGAAGTTTATGTTGGAATTTATAACTTTCAAAAACTTCAACCACGACATCCCCCAAATTATCAACCCCTTCCAGCGCGCCAACCTCTTCTTGTCATTAATCCGAGGAGAAGCCATAGACGACTGGACCATGGAGCAGCTAGAATGGCTGAATGAAGAAGTTGACAGTGGTCGTCGCACCACTAGCGAGGGCCTTTGGGAAACCATTGCCCAGAGGTTCAAGGATGTGTTCACAGACGGACAAGCCAAGCAGAAGGCTGCACGGGAGTTGAAGGCTCTGAGGATGGAAAAAGGAGAGCTTGACGCCTATGTAGTGAAGTTCAGAAGCTTGGCCAACAGGGCTGGTTATGACACGGACGAAGAGGCCATGCTTGACCTCTTCTCTCAAGGTGTTACGTCCGGTGTGAGACGTTCTGCACGACTTGTGCGACAGCTTCGTAGGTTTAGGTAAGAAACCAATAAGGTCCCTTGGAGTTTGAATGGATGAGTCAAAGTCAAAGGGGGCTGTTCCCTAATGATGATGTTGAGCAGAAAGTGCCAAAAGCACTGAGACGATCGAGTCAAGAGTTTCAAGGGGAAGTCCTGAAGACAAACACCGATGTATTCAATAAGTCGAGTCTGAGGTCTACAGGGTAGCTACAGCGGACTTATATATGTAATCTAGTGGGCGTCTATGAGATAAGAACACGGAGTCAAGTGGGCCCAAATATCTGAAAGCGGAGGGCGTAAAGCCTGGCTTCTGATAGGGTATTAAGTAAGTGTCCGGTCGTACGATAAGAAGATAAGCGATAACAAAGATAATGGTAAGTAAACATGGACAAGCAAGGAGGTCACGGGGAGGGACGAAGAGCATGTGACGGATCCCACGATGGGGACGTGATCTGGTAGTGGAGTGTGGGCGGTAGCGAGGGATTGTCGTTGGGTAAGAAAAAGAATACGGGCGAAGACGGGGTTCGTAACACAAGGGCTGCCCAACCCACTAGTAAAGAACATTATCCAGTTCCATCATCCCCATGACTGGGACACTTGGGTAGATGCAGCTTGACGACAACAACAGGACTACCTGGACTTCCAGACACGTTTCAGGGTAGACACAAAAAAGGGAAAGACCCATGACCAGTGGAAGGCGGCCTTTGGAGTCAAGCCCGCGCATACCAGCCAAAGGGATCCAAACGCCATGGACACCTCTGCAGATAGAACTCAAGCCCGGGCTGTACTCACCGAAGAGGAGAGACAGACATTGATGAAGGAAGGGAGGTGTTTTTGTTGCAAAGCACAAGGGCACATGTCCAAGGAATGCCCAAAGAGAGGAGCATGGGCGGCAGAAGCAACAGTCACACCTGTACGAAATAATGCACCTACCATCGAGAAGAAAACACTGACCAAAGAAGAAAAGGCACAAGAGATATGGATGAACATGATGAAGGAGAGTGAGGAAGTACAAGCCATATTGGTAGAGAAGGCGTTTGCGAAGAAGGATTTTTGACCAGCTCAACCCCATCAGCCTGGGCACAAGCACTCCATGTAACTTCTGTGTATACTAGTCGCTTCAAATCGTTGAAAATACCAGTTCACTTCAAAACTACACAGAAGACGGCCGATCGAGATATCCTGATAGACTCAGGAGCAACCGATAACTTCATTAGCCCCCGAATGGCTCACACCATGGGGCTGGGAATGCTGGCACTCCCGCAAGAGAAAAATATCTGGAATATTGATGGAACCGCCAACCGAGCAGGAAAGATCACACATTATACTGATCTCAACGTTCAAGTAGGAGAAGTGACAAAAACCATTCGCTTCCTGGTCACCGATCTTGGCAGGGAAGACCTGGTTTTAGGATATCCCTGGCTTGCTGCATTCGAACCAAAGATCAATTGGGGGGATGTGACTATGAACAAAGAATTCTATCCTGTTCTAATTACTTCGCTGGGATACGACTATGCAGCACGCCATGCAACAATACGAGAAATAGTTGGCGAAGATCCCAGTCATGGATTCATTACAAAAGCATCAGAACTTGCCCAAAAGGCTGGAGAAGGGAAGGCAGAAGGAACTTTTGACGAGGTAGTGCCAACAGAATACCATCGACACTGGAAGGTATTTTCAGAGGAAGAATCCCAACACTTCCCACCTGCACGACCCTGGGACCACGCCATTGATTTCATCCCTGATACGCTGTCAGCAGTCAACTGCAAGATCTATCCATTGTCACAGACAGAACAGGTCACGCTTACGACGTTCCTCGAAGAGCACCTCACAAAAGGATATATTCGTCCATTGAAATCGCCATATGCATCGCCTTTCTTCTTCATCAAAAAGAAGGATGGCAAGTTATGACCCGTTCAGGACTATAGACAAATCAATGCCTATACTGTAAAGAACGCTTACCCCCTCCCACTCATTTCTGAGCTCATTGATACCATGCATGACAAGTCCCTGTTTTCCAAAATGGATGTCTGTTGGGGCTATAACAATATAAGGATCAAAGAAGGGGACCAATGCAAAGCAGTGTTTAAGACCAACCAAGGACTTTTCGAACCCAATGTCATGTTCTTTGGCCTCACTAACTCACCGGCGACCTTCCAATCCATGATGAACCACATATTCCACAATCTCATCCTTACCGGAGAAGTAGTGGTCTACATGGACGACATATTAGTAGCTACTGCCAATGACCTTGCTCACCACTGTACCCACGTCCACCAAGTCTTGGATATACTACAGGAATATGACCTATACCTGAAACCAGCCAAATGTTCATTTGAACAGAGCAGCATGGAATATCTGGGAGTCATCTTGGAAGGAGGACAAGTCAGAATGGACCCAGTCAAAGTGCAAGGTATCAGAGAATGGCCTGTACCCACATGTGTCAAGGATGTGTGATCCTTTATTGGATTCTGTAACTTCTACCGACACTTTGTACAAGGATTTTCCGGAATTGCACAACCTCTGAATGGGTTATTAAAGAAGGATGTTCCCTGGTATTGGGCAGATGAACAGCAACAGGCCTTTGAACGAATTAAAGACATCATCAGTGCAGAACCCATTCTCTTGCAGCCAGACCTCCAAAAGCCCTTCAAACTCGAAGTAGATGCCTCTCACTTTGCAAATGGTGCTGTACTCAACCAACGGGATCCAGCAGGATTCCTTCACCCCATTGCCTTTTACTCAGAAACATTTTCACTGGCAGAACGAAACTACGATATCTGGGATAGGGAGTTACTGGCAATTGTAAAGGCGTTGCGACACTGGCAACCGTACCTAGCAGGGACTCCTCACAAGACCATCATCCATACCGATCACTCCAATCTATTGTACTGGAAGGAACCCCATAAGATCAGCCGTCGTGTTGCCCGAGAAGTTCTAGAACTGGAAGAATACAACTTCGTATTGAAACACATCGCAGGAAGTCGTAATGCACATGCAGATGCATTGTCATGACGACCAGATCTGCACGATGGAAAAGAGGACAACAATGATGTTATTGTACTGCAAGAGGAGGTATTCGCCAAAGGAACCACCATCAACCTCCACAATGTCGATCTATGGACCCAGGTGTCACAAAATATGAATCAACAACTATGCGAGTCATGGGCCGATGCACATAACCTGAAGAGGATCGACGGCTTGTGGTGGAAGGAAGGGGATTGTCTCGTTGTCACCGGTGGTGACAACATTAAGAGGGGGGTGATCCATTTTCACCATAACACACCTTCGGCGGGACACCCTGGTATCAGAAACACATATGCACTTGCTAAATGAGACTACTGGTGGCCAAATATGAAGAAGGACATAGAGGAATACATGAAGGGGTGTGCAGACTGCCAAATGAACAAGGTAAACACACACCCACATCCACCAGCACTATCCCCTATCATGCCAGTAATGTCAATGCCGTTCCAAACGATCACCATGGACTTCATAGTCAAACTCCCCAGATCCAGAGGCTTTGACTCTATCCTCACTATTACTGACCATGATTGCTCCAAAGCGGCCCTGTTCATACCATGCAACGAGTCCATCACGGCTGAAGGAGTAGCCAAACTCTACCTGGATAACATCTATCGGCATTATGGCCTTCCAGCAAAGATTATCTCCAACCGAGACCCACGCTTCACTTCTATGTTTGCTAGAGCACTCTGTAAGACCTTGGACATTACACAGAACATTTCAACAGCCTACCACCTGCAGACAGACGGACAGTCAGAAAGAACAAATCAATGGTTGGAGCAATACCTCTGATTCTGGTGTAACAGAAGAGAGGACAACTGGGCAGACTGGTTGGCGACTGCAGAATTTGCACACAATTCCTGGCCTAATGGTACAACTAAGACTTCCCCATTCTCCCTTATCATGGGTTGGACACCACGCACCAACTGGAATGACAAGCCAACGAATGTGCCCACAGCCACACAGCATATCGACCAATGGGAAGAGGTGCGGAAATCTGCCAATGAAAACTTGCTTAAGGCACAGAAGGCCTTATCGGAACAGCCGTCACAATTCACACCTTATCAAACCAACGACCTTGTGTGGCTGGACGGGAGGAACATTCACACGACACATCCAACCGCCAAGCTAGTGCCCCAATGTCATGGACCCTTCAAGATAGCACAGAAGCTATCAGATGTGTCATATGAACTCGAACTTCCCCCTACCTGGAGCATCCACCCGGTCTTCCACGCCAAACTCCTGACACCGTACCATGAGATGCCCCTACATGGGAAGAACTTCTCAAGACCCCCCCCTGAATTAGTCGACGGAGAAGCCAAGTGGGAAGTGGAGCAAGTTCTAGACTCGCAACGTAAAGGCCGAGGGCGCAAACTTCATTACTTCATCAAGTGGAAAGGCTTCCCACACTCTGACAGCTCATGGGAACCTGCCACCGATGTCTTTGCGCTGACCCTTATCTCGGAGTTTCATAAACGGCATCCGGAAGCGCCCAAGTAAAAGATAAAAAGGGGACTGTTCCCCTCTCGTTCCACCCAGTACATGCCCCTCCAGCAGACTACTACCACCAAACAATCTATCATGGCTTTCATCGCTGCCTCCACGGCCATCAACACCTTCACCTCCCCAATGACTGTCGTTGAGAACTTCCCTTCCTCGCACCCTTCCACTCGTCCCTCCACCCCTATTGACTATGATGCTGCCAAAGCCCGCGTCAAGAACCTAGTCCCCAACTGTTACGTCCGGTGCGGGACGTTCCACATGACTTGTGTGACAGCGTTTGGGGTGAAGTCAGATAAGAGACCAATGGGGTCCCTTGGAGGGTGAGAATGACAAGTCAAAGTCTAGGAGGCTGTACTCCAAGACGATGTTGAACAGAAGGATGCCAGAAGCACCGAGACAACAGAACCTTAAGGAGCAAGGGGAAGTCCTGAAGATGAACACCGATGTATTCAATAAGTCGAGTCTAAGGTCTACAACGTAAATTAAGGCTGACTTATATACATAATGAAGCGGGTGTCTACTAGATAAGATATGAGAGTCATGTGGGCCCAAAGATCTGGAAGCGGAGGGTGTAAAGTCGGGCTTCCACTGATAGGGAACTAAGTAAGTGTCCAGTCTTAAAGATAAGAAGATAAGATGATAAGAAAGATAAGTGAAGTAAACAGCGGCAAGCAATGGGTCAACATATACAAAGAGGAAGTCACGGGGATGGGCGCAGAGCATGTGAAGGATCCCACGATGGAGACGTAATCTGGTAGTGTAACGTGGGTGGCAGGGAGGGATCGTCATTGGGGAGGTAAAAGAAGACGGGCAATGACAGGGTTTGTAACACCAACCCCAATGATGACTTCACCCACTCTGAAGACCCACACCCCAACGACATCATGAATGGAGAGATTGATGACGAGGCCCCCGAATTTCCCTTCATCCCCAACAACCCTAATTCCTCCATGTACTTCCCCCTTGAAATCCCTATGGCTGACAGTACCAAGGCCATCGCCAAGTATATCTACTACACAAATGGAGGAATGGATGTTGCAGGATGTATGAAGAAGGGTGGACCTGTATATGGGGCACCCGTCTACCTAGAAGAAAGGTACATGGGCTGACTTCATCTCACGCTGACTGACAAACAGCTGGGGCATCTCTCGGTGGAGGACTGTCAAGCCTTCGCAATTGATGAAGTTGTGAATGACATGAGGCTCCCACATCTCAAAGTGGAAGTCATGAGGTTGCGGAAGAACATTACACTACGGAGGACGCTGAACGAGCAGTACAAGGAGCACACCAAAATGATGGCAAGATTGACAAATGGTATGTTCCAATTGGAGCAGGAGATTGCGGACATCCAGAAAAGATTGGAGGCAGGGGATGTGTATCAGACCATAGCAGAAAGGTACACCGACACCTACACATGACCTCTACCCCCTCGATCTCTGGGAGCGGCGCCGACATTATTACCATCCCGCCTCGAGATGCCACGTCTCCATGAAAATCTGCGCGGGGAGACTTGCTGGCGATGTGACAGCAAATACCACATTAGCTGGAACTGCCCACTCAACTGCAAGTGGTGCCGACATTGCCAAAGCAACCTTCATTGGAGCCAACACTGCATCTTCTGCCGCGTAGGGGTAGCACCAACAATCAACAACCCCTCTGGATGGTGCAGCAAATGCCTGTGCCATAATGCTGGGCATCGAGAAATCAATTGCCCCATCTATGACTTATGCCGCGCCTGTGGACAGCGTGGCCCCTACGGCTTTCTTTGCACCCATGCCTGCCCACAGGAACTGGAGACGTACTCGATGGATGATTGTAATGTAGCCGATGACTACTTGGACTTGGTGCAGGATGATGATGGTACGAATTGTTTCTAGCCAGGTCTGCTAGAACCAGAAGGGGGGGTAATGTTACGAACCCCGTCTTTACCTGTCTTCTTTTACCTCCCCTCCAATGACCCTTCCCTTCCACCTACCCTACATTACCAGATCACGTCTCCATTGTGGGATCCTTCACATGCTCTTCGACCATCCACATGACCCCTTGGCTTGTACATGTTTGTCTCCCCTTTGTCTTTGTTTGCCTCTTATCTTGTTATCTCGCTATCTCATTATCTTTATGTCCGGACACTTACTTAATTCCCTATCAGTGGAGGCCAGGCTTTATGCCCTCCGTGTTACATCCGGTGCAGGACGTTCAGCACGACTTGTGCGACAGCCGGGATTCGTGGTCTTTGGATAAGGAACCAATACGGTCCCTTGGAGTAGTCTTTGTGATAGAGTCAACGTCAGAGGGGCTGTTCCCTAAGACGATGTTGAGCGGAGAAGGCCAAAAGCCCTGAGTCTTGACAAGTTGGGTTCAAAGGGGAAGTCCAGAAGACTAGCACCGATGTATTCAATAAGTCAAGTCTGAAGTCTACAGTGTAGGCTAAGACGGTCTTATATATGTAGTGAAGCGGGCATCTACTAGATAAGATATAAGAGTCATGTGGGCCCAAAGATCTGAAAGCGGAGGGCGTAAAGCCAGGCTTCCACTGATAGGGGATTAAGTAAGTGTCCGGGCGTAAAGATAACGAGATAACAAGATAAGAAAATGAGGAAGTAAACAAAGACAAACAGAGGGTAAACATGTACAAGTCCAAGAGTCACGTGGATGGTCGGAGAGCATGTGAAGGGTCCCATGATGGAGATGTGATCTGGTAATGTAGGGTAGGCAGCAGGGAAGGGTCATCGGATGGGAGGTAAAAGAAAACAGGTAACGATGGGGTTTGTAACACTCCGCTTTCAGATATTTGGGCCCACATGACTTGCGTATCTTATCTAGTAGACACCCGTTTCGTTACATATATAAGCCTGTCTTAACCTACACTGTAGACCTTAGACTTGACTTATTGAATACATTGGTGCTTAGTCTTCTGGACTTCCCCCTTTGAACTTAACTTGTCTGTCTCAGTGCTTCTGGCACTTCTCCGCTCAACAACTGTCTCAGGGAACAGCCCCTCTGACTTTTGACTCTATCATCCGAACACTCCAAGGAACCATATTGGTTTCTTATCTGAACCACAGACACTGGCTGTTGCACACGTCGTGCTGTGCGTCCCGCACTGGACATAACACCTGCAATGTGTTTTAATACGAAGTTGTATTCTTCAAGTTCCAAGACTTCATGGGCTACCCGTCGGCTGATTTTATGCAGTTCTTTCCAGTATAAGAGGTTGGAGTGGTTGGTATAGATGATGGTTTTGTGGGGGTTGCCTGCTAGATAAGGCCGCCAATGTCGCAATGCCTTTATGATTGCTAGTAATTCTCTGTCCCAGATGTCGTAGTTTCGTTCAGTGGGTGAGAAGGTTTCGGAATAGAAGGCGACTGGATGAAGCTGTCCTGCTGCATCTCTTTGATTTAATACTGCACCATTTGCAAAGTGCGAGGCGTCAACTTCCAGCTTGAACAGCTTTTCTAGGTCGGGCTGTAGTAGAACTGGTTCGGACCCGATGATGTCGCAAATTCATTCAAATGCCTGCTGTTGATTGTCTCCCCAGTGCCAAGATATGTTCTTCTTTAGCAGCTCGTTCAGCAGTTGAGCAATCCCCAAAAATCCTTGGACAAAGCATTGGTAGAAGTTGCAGAATCCTATATAAGATCGCACATCTTTTACGCAGGTTGGTGTGGGCCACTTGTGAATTCCCTGTATCTTTACGGGGTCCATCCATACATGTCCTCCTTCCAGTATAACTCCTAAGTATTCGATGCTAGTCTGTTCGAACGAACATTTCACCAGTTTAAGGTATAGATCGTGTTTGCTTAGGATATCCAGGACCTGATGGACCCGCTGTCTATGATGTTCCGGGTTATTTGTCGTGGCTACTAGTATGTCGTCCATATACACCACCACTTCGCCAGTAAGGATGAGATCTCGGAAGATGTGATTCATCATCGATTGAAAGGTGGCTGGTGAGTTGGTTAGGCCAAAGAACATGACGTTTGGCTCAAATAACCCCTGATTGGTTTTGAAGGCTGCTTTGCACTGATCTCCTTCCTTGATCCGGATGTTGTTGTACCCCCATCGAATGTCCATTTTGGTGAATAAAGACTTGTCTCGCATGGTATCAATGAGTTCCAAAATAAGCAGTAGGGGATAGACATTTTTCACAGTATGGGTATTAATTTTTCGATAGTCCTGGACTGGGCAAAGCTTGCCATCCTTCTTTTTGATGAAGAAGAAGGGTGAGGCATACTGTGACTTTGACGGGTGGATGTACCCCTTTGCCAAGTGTTCTTCAAGGAATGATGTGAGTGCTGCTTGTTCTACCTGGGTCAGTGGGTAGACTTTGCAGTTGATCGTTGGTGGTGCATCTGGTACGAGATCAATGGCATGGTCCCACGGTCGTGCAGGTGGAAAACGCTGTGACTCTGCTTCTGAAAACACTTTCCAGTGTCAGTGATACTCTTCCAGCACAGTGTTCTCAAAGGTTCTTTCTTCACGACCCTCCATTGCCTTCTGGGCAAGTTCAGACACTTTTGTCACATAGCCATGGCTTAGGTTCTTCTCTTCTGTTTTTTTGTTATCTTCTCCTTCTCGTATAGCCATGTGACGGGCTGCGTAATCATAACCAAGAGAAGTGATAAGTATGGGATAAAATTTGCTGTCCATAGTGGCGTCCTTCCAGTTTATTTGGGGTTCAAATGCGGCCAGCCAAGGATATCCCAGAATCATGTCCTCACTCCCTAAGTTGGTAACAAGGAATTGCATGGTTTTATTTTGTTCTCCCACTTGGACATTGAGGTCAGTGTAGTGTGTGATTTTTCCTGCTCGATTAGCTGTCCCATCTATGTTCCAGATATTCTTCTGTTGGGGGAGTTCCAGCATCCCCAGACCCATGGTTCCTGCCATTCGTTGGCTAATAAAGTTATTGGTGGCTCCTGAATCTATCAGGATGTCACAGTTGGCCGTTCTCTGTGTAGTTTCAAAATGCACTGGTATTTTCAAAGACTTGAAGCGACTAGTGTACACAGAGGTTACATGTAAGGCTTGTGCCCAGGCTGATGGGGTTGAGCCATTTAAAAATCCTTTTTTGCAAACACCTTTTCTACCAGAATGGTGCACACGTCTTCACTCTCCTTCATCATGTTAGCCCATATTTCCTGGGCTTTTCCTCCTTCATCAATGTTTTCTTTACAGTCAGGTTTGGGTTGTTGCTGGTGGGAGTAGTTGTGGCTTCGGCTACTCTAGCTCCTCTCTTTGGGCATTCTTTTGACATATGCCCAAGTGCTCTGCAGCAAAAGCACCTCCCTTCTTTCATCAGCGTCAGTTGCTCATCTTCTGTCAGTGTGACCCAGGCTCAGACCCAGTCTGCCGAGGTGTCCATGGTGTTGGGATCTTTCTGCGAGGTGTGTGCAGGTTTTACTCCAAAGGCCGCTTTCCACTGATCTCGGGTCTTCCCTTTCTTTGTGTCAACTCCGAACCTTGTTTGGAAGTCAAGGTAATCCTGCTGTTGTCAATGAGCAGTGTCTACCCAGGTGTCCCAGTCATGTGGGTGGTGGAACTGGATGATGTTTTTTACCAGCGGGTTGGGTAGTCCATTCAAGAAGAGGTCCAGCATAGCCTCTTCATCAGTGTCATAGCTGGCTCGATTGGCCAGGCTCCTGAATTTCGCCACATAGGCGTCCAACTCCCCTCTTTCCATCTTGAGGGTCTTCAATTCTTGGGCCGCCTTCTGTTTGGCTTGCCCATCAGTGAACGCGTCCTTAAATCTCTGAGCAATGGTCTCCCAAAGAGTTTCACTCGTAGTACGTCGTCTGCTCTCGATTTGTTCGTTCAACCATTCCAGCTGCTCCATTGTCCAGTCGTCCACAGCCTCTCCCTGAATGAGCAACAGGAAGAGGTTGGCACATTGGAAGGGATTAATAATCTGGGGAACGTCATGATTGAAATTTTTAAAGGTCATAAATTCTAGCATGAATTTCTTGCTTTGTGACCTATCCCCTGTGAATGTTTGTGGCAGGACTCCAGACAATTGTCCCAAGGGTGGTGGGATGTTTGGCTGAGTTGTTGGAGCTGGAGCTGGGTCGGGTAACTGGGTGGTGATGGTGGACATGTTTTGTTGGGTGTGGGTGACTGTGCTGGTGGACTGTAGTGATGTCTGGGGAGTTGTCAAAGTGGGGGCTCCGAACGTGACAACTTCTGGTGCAACTGGGGCTGTAGATGATGCTAATACCAGTGCTTCTTCGCTGCTTTCTTCAACGTACTCTTCTGGTTCAGAGTCCGTTACAATGGCCGGGGGATTCTCCCTCCACAGTCCAAGTCCAAATTCAGGTGGGGCAGGTTCTGTGGTGACCCAAGAGCATTGGCTGTCTGAGTATTGGATATGGTACCAAACTCTTTTCTCTTTGTTGTATTCAACCGGGTGGTACTTGCTGTTGTAGAAGACGTAGTACCCAAACTCGGTTTCGAAATCCTTCCAGATGGCGGACCCTAACACTTGCTGTGAGAGGTCAGGCTCGTCTCTTCATTTGATGGGTTCTTCTTTGAACAAAGTCTGACTGCGGCTAGAAGCCACAGTGAGAGACTCGACTTGATGTTACGTCCAGTGTGGGATGTTCAGCACGACTTGTGCGACAGCGAGTACTTGTGACTTAGGTAAGAAACCAGTACGGTCTCTTGGAGTAATCGGTGATAGAGTCAAAGTCAAAGGGGCTGTTCCCTAAGACAATGTTGAGCGGAAAAGTGCCAGAAGCACTGAGGCTGACAGGTCGAGTTCAAAGGGGAAAGTCCAGAAGACTATGCACCGATGTATTCAATAAGTCGAGTCTAAGGTCTACAGTGTAGGCTAAGGCAGGCTTATATACGTAACAAAACAGGCGTCTACTAGATAAGATATGCAAGTCATGTGGGCCCAAAGATCTGAAAGCAGAGGGCGTAAAGCCTGGCTTCCACTGATAGGGAATTAAGTAAGTGTCCGGGCATAAAGATAACAAGATAACAAGATAAGAAAATGAGGAAATAAACAAAGACAAACAGAGGGTAAACATGTACAAGTCCAGGGGTCACGTGGACAGTCGGAGAGCATGTGAAGGGTCCCACGATGGAGATGTGATCTGGTAATGCAGGGTGGGCGGTAGGGAAGGGTCATTGGAGGGGAGGTAAAAGAAGACAGGTAAAGATGGGGTTTGTAACATATGGCTGCACTTCCAACACACCACCTTAGCCTGCATGCTGAACTCCCATCGCCTCTATGAACTTCTCGTGTTTCTCGCAGACAAGGCCCTTTGTTAACACATTGGCAAGTTGCTCTTCCATTGGCACATATTTCAATTTAATGACTTGGTTTTCACACATGTGCCTCAAGAAGTGATGCCTTATCTCGATGTGTTTGGTGCGATCATGGAACTTGGGGTTTTGGGCAATGGATATTGCAGATTGATTGTCCATGCAGAGGGTTGTTGGTGAGTTGCTTTTCTGGTGGATCTCAGCTAGTAACCAATGTAACCAGACAGCTTCTTTTGCAGCATGGGCTCCAGCAATATACTCAGCTTCAGTGCTCAATAGCGTGATGGATGGTTGCTTCTTAGAGCTCCAGCTGATTGCTCCTCCAGCAAGTAGGAAAACAAAACCTGATGTGGACTTCTGATCATTCATGTCACTGGCCCAGTCAGCATCAACATAGCCATATGTTGACATGGGACGTGTCTGGAGATGCTTCAGGCATCTAGGGATTGCTTCAGCTGTAGATTAGATTAGATTATGTTTCGGAGTTCCGGACTTTTTATGATATCTTTATTACATTTCTTTCTCTCTTACTCAGCTGATTAGTGATGCCCTTAGTAATGCACAGTAAGCATGTGATATCTCTTTGGCCAATGGCCTTTATCCCTCTGTTTATTGTCTGGCACTTGTGGACTTATTCCCAGTGTGCACAGACCATCCCTTGGGGTATATAAGGGTGTCTGTTTCGTCTTTTTCACTTCAGAGTTTCTTCAACCTCTGAAGTGTAAGTCTTACTATACTTTCTACTTTCCTTTGACTAATGTCTCTTGTAGATACTTGTCTTTCTAGGTCAGTAGTATAGTTGTAATAGAGTTTCTTCAACCTCTGAAGTATACTTGTCTTTCTAGCCTAACCACTAACTACAGTTAGTATAACCAGCAGCATGATTGTTTGACACCATACAGCTCAGTTCCCTTAGGTGTATCACATTTGAAGACAAGCTTTGTGCTGCTCATAGCTCTAAGGTAATGGAAAGCATGGTTTAGGGCTTGCTGATGTTCTTCCCCAGGGTTCGCAGCATGCCTCCCGAGCACTGCAATAGTGTATGCTAGGTCAGGATGGGTGCCAAGCATAGGATACATCAAGGCGCTGATTGCTTGCTGGTATCTTTTGATGTCAACTGTTGGTGAGTCGAGTTTCCTTAGATGCTCATTTGCAAGGGTGGGGGTGCTAATGGGTCGCACGTCGGATTTGCCAAAATGCATCAAGATTTCTTCAATGTATTTTTCTTGGGAGAGCGCCATCCATCTGGCCTCATGGTCACACGTGATGTGCATCCCAAGAATCCAGGTGATTTCGCCCAGGTCGGTCATCTCATAGGCATTTCTGAGTGCCTCTTTGTCTTCATTGATCTCCTTTAGGTCCTTTGACACCATGGTGATGTCATCAATGTAGAGAGCAATGATAGAGGACTTTGCATTTCTGTGGTGGACGAAAACTGCATGGTCGGCTTTGGTGCATTGGTATCCTATGTTTTCAAGCTTAGCTCTGATGTCTTGATACCCAATGTGGCCACCTTGCTTCGTTCCATAGACCGCCTTGATAAGTCGGAGTACCATCCCCTCAGGAGTGTCAAAACCAGGAGGTGGCTCCATGTAAATATCTTCCTTTAGTTCACCATTCAGGTATGCTGACTTCACATCCATTTGGTGAACTTCCAGGTTGTATTTGGTCACTAGTGTGAGGATTGCGCAAAGCAATGCAAACTTTGCCACTGGGGCAAATGTTTCATCATAGTTGACTCCCTCGACTTGAGTGAAACCTTGTGTGACAATACGAGCCTTGTGTCTCAAGACCTCTCCAGTTGGCCCACACTTCATGCGGAACACCCATTTGCTGCCAACCACCTTGCACCCTGTGGGATGTTCAACAACTTCATACACTCCCATGGACTTGAACAATCACATCTCTTCCTGGCAAGCAGCTTCCCATTCGCCAGTGTCAAGTTGTGCCATAGCTTCTTTGAAGGTGTGTGGGTCACTTGCTAACTCAGGTTGTGTGATGTTGGCTTGCTCTGTAGGGTTCCCTTTTGTTCTGTAGGAACTGACAGAGTAATGAGGGTCATCATCGCAAATAGGGGGGTGAGCAGTTCGCTTTGGTCAGGTGGTGATAGGCATTGGTGTCGATGTCAGTGCGGATGCTGGGGTCTCTGTGAGTACACTTTCCACTTCACTGTTGCTACTTTGCTGAAGTTGGCTAGGGTTTTGCACTGGTGTATTAGGTAGCAGCTCTATAAAGTTTTTGTTGTTATCGCCCCACTAGTCTCTGTGTCGTCGAATTCGATGACAACTCTTTCACTGTCTGGCCCCCCTTCATTGAAAACAATGTTGCGCAATTCGTAGAAACGGCCTGTTGTGCGATGCACTAAATGATAGGCTTTGTGATTGTGAGCATACCCCAAGAATGTGCACAATATGGACCACACACTGAGCTTGGTGCGATACTTCACTGGGATGTGCACAAACGCTCTGCAGCCAAAAATATGCAAATGGGAAATGTCAGGTTTATTTCTGCTCCAAGCTTCATCAGGGGTGGAGTCCTCCAGGGCACAGGTGGGCATAACATTGTGCAGATAAGCTGCATACTCTAAAGCATCATACCAGTAGGTTTCAGGCAAATTCGCATCAATAAGCATCATTCGGACTTTATCAAGAAGTGTCTGGTTCATGCACTCTGCAACCCCATTATGCTGAGGTGTGTCCAGTGTTGTCATTTCGTGTTTGATGCCTTTGTCTTGCAGGAACCTCTGGGCTGTGGTGGTGATATATTTGCCCCCTCCATCAGTGCACAGCACTCTTACTCTCTGACCCATTTTGACTTCTGTGTGTGCAACAAAGCTTTTGAGATGGTGAGTGACTTTGGATTTTTCGCGCAAGCCGGCGACAAAAACTCTTCAGGACTTATTGTCCACCCAGGTTATAAAATACTCGAATCCTTGGTGAGATCGTTGTGGCATCTTGCCACATACGTCTGAGAAGATTTGCCCTAGGACTTTGGTAGATCTGGTCCTGGTTTCCTTCTGGATTTTGGCATGTGTTTGCTTCCCTTTGAGGCATGGCTCACAGAGGTCAAGTGGACTTGTTTTTGAGGTGATGTCCATCCCTTTGACCATCCCCTTTCGCATCATGTGAAGAACAGCATCAACATTTAGATGGCTGAGGTGGTGGTGCCAGGTGTGTAGGTCAGCTTTCACCACTGAGTGTCTTGCGACCAAAGCAACATCATCATCCTCAGCCCCTTCAACTGGGAAAACATCGACTTGAGCAATCTGGACTCTCTCCAGAGCTACGGTGTGGGCATCCATCATGTAGAGGTTGCCTTTGAGGCATCCCTCACAGGTAAGCACTCCAGTCTGACTGTAGATCTGACAGGAGTTCTTGGCAAAATGAACATTGGCTCTGCGACTGGTGAGTTGGGCAACAGATAACAGGTTTCCATGCAGTTCTGGGACATACAGGACATCTTGGAGAATGGCATCATGCCACTGTGCGTTTGCCATCATTCAGACATGGATGCGACTGATCCTGGTGCCGAGGATACTACTGTTGTCACCTAAGACAATTTTTACTGGATTGGTGAGCATTTTGAAATTGAAAAACCAGTTTCTATGGGAGCACATGGTACATGATGCTCTGGAGTTGATGATCCATTGCTGATTGAGATTGATGCGTGATGATAGGGCTTGTAGCACTTTGAACAGGAGTATGGGGCTGTCCCCTTGTGGTGCACTGTCACTGGCAGGTGCCTGGCCTCCAGTAACTGCAACTTTGGCTGTAGCATTGGGGGGTTTCTGCATATCATCTCCAGTGCTGCTCGCTTTGGCCTCATTTTCCTTCTCCAGCTTCCAACACTCTTCCACCACATGGCCACACTTCTTACAGTGAGTGCAGCATTTCTTTGTCTTCTCCTCTTCTGACTTTTCTTTTCCTTTTTTAGCTGTATTTGCTGAGTGCACAAAGTAAGCAGTCACTCCAAGGCCTGATTCTTGAATGCAGCATTGTTCATCAAGAATTATTTGTGACTTGACATGCTCAATGGTAAGGGAAGAGGGATTGGCTGTAGAAAGGATGGTTTTTAGAGTGGATAGGGAGGTTGGGAGTGAGGAGATGATTGTGAAAGTGACAAGCTTGTCATCCAATGGTAAGCCGATGTTGGATATGGTGTGGGCAGCCCTGACTATGGCATTTATCTGGGGCTTGAGGGATTCTGTGTCCGAGAGGGTGGAACAGAATACATCATTGATAAGGTAAATGATCTTCTGTTCTCCTTTCCCTTCATAACGGACTAATAGCTTTTCCCAGCATTCCTTGGCCATCTTTGTGTACAGGACTGTACTCAGGGGTTTGTCCTTGAGCATCAACGATATTTGTGCTTGTGCTTCGCTATCTTTGAGTGCCCATTCCTCCTGTGCTTCAGGAGGTGCTGTGGCACCTGGCTGAGGCTCTGATCCATCAACCACAGACCACAATCTCTGCAGTTTCAGGACCATCTGAACTCTGTACTTCCAGAATGTGAAGTTTCCACCATCATCTTCCAAGTGAGGTATGTCATATTGACGTGCCCCTTTTGAGTTTGCTGCAGATGCTGCTGCTGCTACTTTGGGTGCCACTGCACTGGTCGGAGAACTCATTGCTTAGAGTGTGTGGTAATGTGTTCTGTCTGGTGTGTGTTCTGATTTGATTTAGAGCAACTCAGGTCTCATAATCTGTAGCGAGCTATAAATGTGTAGCTCAGTCTTTGGGATAGAAAGACTATATGATTTGTTAATACCTATAAATGTGTAGCTACATAAATGAATCAGTAAAAGGATAATGTAGCTGTAACACAGAGAGTACTGACCTCAGTCTTTGGGATAGAAAGACTGAGGTTTCTAACTATGCTACTGAGTCTTTATGATAAAGGAAAATTGCACAACCCATGTGCTCTGAATATTGTGTTGATATGGTAGTGATTGGACTCAGGCTGCCATCTCCGGTATCAATTGACTGCGTGCTATGGCTGCACTTCCAACAAAAGCAGTTCCACATGATTCACAGCCACTAGACATGTCCAATATACAAGAGTGGACATATAAAGATATTTTGCACATGCCTGACGTGCAACAAAAGGAATGGAAGACTGCATGTCATGAAGAACTTGAGGCACTTCGCAGATGGAAAGTCTTTACACTTGTGGACCCTCCCAAAGGGAGGAAGACAATTAAAAACAGATGGGTCTTTGACCAGAAATCTGATGGTCATAAGAAAGCCAGGCTTGTAGCCAAAGGCTTTTCTCAGGTTGAAGGTGTTGACTTCAATGAAATATTCTTGCCTGTTGTAAGGTTTGAGACTGTTTGATTGATGCTCGTGTTGAACACAGGAGATGTTCGGTGATGCTTCAGGCATCAGGTGATTAGATTAGCTACTTTGTGGATTAGATTAGATTCCGGAGTTTCGGACTTTTTACATTATCTTTATTACTTTCTTTCTCACATTCCGCAGTAGCTGACTGATGCACCACGTAACATGTGATTTCTGTACCGGCCAATGGCCTTTCTCCCTCATGTTTATTGTTTGGACTTTGTCCGGCACTTGTGGACTTATTCCCAGTGCACAGACCATCCCTTGGGGTTTATAAGGGTGTCTGTTTCGTCTCTTACACTTCAGAGTTTCCTTCACCTCTGAAGTGTAAGTCCCATCTTCTATACTTACTACAATACCTTTGACTAACTGTCTCTTGTAGATAACTTGTCTTTCTAGGTCAGTAGTATAGTAATATAGAGTTTCCTTCACCTCTGAAGTATAACTTGTCTTTCTAGCCTCACATGCTAACCACAGAGTCAGTAGCCTGCGCATCATGCCTGTTCATCAGCTCGTGCTTGCTGCACTTGAGGATTGGCACATTACTGGACTAGATGTCAAAAGCACTTTCCTGTATGGTGAACTAGATGAAGAGCTATACATGGAACAACCTGAAGGTTTCAAAATTAAAGGACAAGAAACCAAAGTACTATTACTACAACATGCCATTTATGGTCTTAAACAAGCTGCCTTAGCATGGTGGAAGGTGCTAGATAAGTCCATGGCTGTGATGGGCTGTAAATGCCTACTCTCAGACTCAGGCCTATTTCTATATAAGGATAATAATGGGTCAATCATCATCATCATTGTATATGTTGATGATGCTTTATTTATGGGAAATGACCAAGTCCTAGTCAGCAAACTAAAGACTGATTTCATGAACAAATGGGAGTGCAGGGATCTAGGAGACACAAAGGAGTTCTTGTGAATGCGCATAACTAGGAAGGATGGCAAAATTCTACTTGATCAACAGCCATACCTAACTAAAGTGCTGCAATGCTTTGGGATGCTTAACACGAAATTTGCACCCACTCCTCTCCCAGAAGGCTATCATCCAGAGCCTAACACTGAACCTGCTGATCCTTCCATTTGTTCAAAGTTCCAACAAGTAATCAGCTCATTACTTTACATCATGTTGGGCACACAACCAGATATTGCCTTTGCAGTGACAAGGCTATCTCAATTTGCCGCTAATCCATCTCAAGATCATCTTGATCGAGCACTGTATATCTGCTGATATTTAGCTGGCACATCCAATTACATGCTTATCTACGATGGCAGATCAAATGGCAGATTGATTGCATGCACTGATTCTGATTGGGTGTCAAACCCAATAGATCGCCGATCCACTACTGGATACATGGTGAAAATAGCGAATGGGATATTCAGCTGGAATTCTAGAGTGCAAAAGACCACAGTGCTCTCATCCACTGAAGCAGAATACATGTTGCTTTCTGACACAACACGACAGATTGTATGGATCAAATTGCTTCTAAGCGAAATTGGTATTGATCTAGGACCCATTCCTCTCTGTGGTGATAACCAGGGGTCCATCTTTATGGCCTCTAATCCTGTACAAGAGTGATGGATAAAACATATTGATATCTGCTTCCATTACATCAGACAAATTATACAGGAGAAGAAAATTGAGCTATTCTTTATTGAAGGCTCTGAGAATCCCACAGACATGTTCACCAAGAATTTGGGACATGTCAAATTCCTGAAATTCAGGAGTCAACTTGGGCTAGAGATTAACTCACCTAAGTAAGGATAATTGCTTAGCACGCTTAGCAGCAGCACTTAGCAAGGGGGAGTGTTGAACCAGAGTACTGGTACAGAGCTACCAGAGATCAGTCCAACATAAGATTGTGATCATGTGTTTCAGAGATAATGCAGCTGATCACAATCACTTAGATACTTAATGATCCTAATACATCTGAAAGTGGTCATGTGACTATAATCACATTATAAACATGTTGTACTTACAATTAGATTAATAGCCAATTAGTACATGCAGATGTATATAAAAGCCTATGTAAATATGCTACAAGAATAGAAGTTGCTATCACATTATTGAAAGCATCTAAGCCTCTACACATACAAGGTGAGATAGAGTAGTAAAGTAGCATCTAAAGTACAGTCTGTGCCATGCCTGATTCTTCACACTTGAACTCCCTAAGTGGCAGCTTAAGGAGCCTTCTCCCCAGTAAGCTCAGCAGGGCATATTGCTGCTGCCCTTTGACTTTGTTTCCTGCATGCGCCCCCTCCATATTGTCATGGGCACTTTAAACTTTGACCCAACTTAGATCTTCTTTGCTAGAACCCGAATCTTGAGCGCACCTGTATCTTGAGGGCCTTCAGACATTGAAAACAAGACTGGATGCAGCAGGCACCTGGCTGTGACACATACCCACACAACTGCCTCTTCTCATTTCAAGCTCATCCTGGATGCTGCCCTGGATCAGTATCTTACAAACACAGGCATAAATCTGTCTGAATACTGGCTTGTTGACCAGCTGAAAGGATGTGACACCTCAGATGCCGTGATCAACATACTTCAGAGAGGAACCTCTCTGTTTAACAAGTTCCGGAATGGCAATTGTAAGACGAAGCTCCTAAGGGTACTTAAACCAACTGTGAATATACTCCTCACCCTCTCAAACTGTGCACCACTTGTAAATGGCATTGGTTTAGTGAGTCCTAATTGGTGTGGCCCATTCATTATGACTAAGGCATAACATGGGTACAGGTAAACCCGCAGTATGTGGTACACGGGTTTCACAGGTATGGGTATGGTGTGGATTCTTAGCACCTGTGGCAATACTGTACCTGTACCCACAGTGTCACGGGTTGGCATGGGTATTTCCTGTACTTGTGTATGATGTAGAGTAAGTTACATTTAGATCAGCAACAACATGATGATAAGATGACTTAATGACTTAATGTCAGTGGCTCGTTGACTTTCAGTGCTTTGGGTTAGTATTTTGTGCTCTAGGTTGATCTTTTGTGAACACCTTTGGACTGCATCATGGTTGCTGTCCTTTGACTCCATGTGAATGGTGATGCCACTAATCATGTTTGCTGTGGTAGGTATCCATGCTACCACCGCTTAGTCCCCTGAGATGAGCTGCAATTGTCGGGTGACATGTGATCTGTTGACACAGGATGTGTCTGGAGATGCTTCAGGCATCTAAGGTTCGCTTCAGCTGTAGATTAGATTAGATTAGACTTCGGAGTATTGGACTTTTTATGTTATCTTTATTACATTTCTTTCTCACCTTACTCAGCTGATTAGTGATGGACTTAGTAATGTGCAGTAAGCATGTGATATCTCATTGGCCAATGGCCTTTATCCCTCTGTCTTTATTGTCTGGCACTTGTGGACTTATTCCCAGTGTGCACAGACCATTTCCCCTGGCCCCCATGGGTATATAAGGGTGTCTGTTTCATCTCTTTCACTTCAGAGTTCTTCTACCTCTGAAGTGTAAGTCATTCTTTTACTATACTGCTCTTTTACCTTTAACTAACCATCTTATGTATACTACCTGTTTTCTAGGTCAGTAGTATAGTTAATATAGAGTTCTTCTACCTCTGAAGTACTACCTGTTTTCTAGCCTAACCACTACTAACCACAGTCAGTGTAACCAGCAGCATGATTGTTTGACAGGTTATGGGCCCTGCTGCTCATACTGACTGTTTATTTCCCTTTTGTTCATAAACAGCCCAACTTGCTTTCTGCACACAAGCTCACAAAAGCTTCAAAGTTTTTCCCACTTGCTTCTTCCAGTGAGCTTCTTTATCTACTGTCTGTGCACCTTAACACCCCACAGGATGACACAGTTTACTGCTCATCCTGAACTGTTTGGCTAGCCCTTCAGGGTTCTTGCAAAAGATGATGAGTAGGGATCAGCAAGGGTTTTCATACCCGCGCGGGTAAGCACCGCGGGTTTTGACGGGTACGGGTACGGGTATACAACTCCCAACCCGCCAGAAACCCATACCCGCGCAGCGGGTTTGGTGGGTATAAGTGGTCATCAGTCATTGACAAGATCAGCAGAAATGTAATGATAAAATACATCTGTAGCAAACAAATGACAAGATTTAATTTGATGTATGCTACAGGGTTTCTGTAAATATATTCTAGTGTTATCCTATGAAATATCAAAGCAGATCAACGGTGCAATGTAAAATAAAAGTGTTATCAGTGATCCACTCTCTTGAAAATCATGATGCATCTGTTTTATTAACGCGCGATCAATTCTGCCGGTCTGGCACTATCTAAAATACACTCTAGACTACTTTAGACTATTCTATAATCTAATTATCAATTTATTTTACTGAAACAAGGCCCGCGTGCATCTACAGGCTGCATAGAGCAGCGACTACATTGCATCGCATGGACCAGCATATTGGTCTGATCTCCTTCCTATTAAGGAAGGTTGACTTAACAATCACGGCTTTGATTTTCCATTGGTCCGACAAGATTGTGATCACGCATAGATAACACAACAGAAACGTGTTCACAAATTAATTAGATACATAGAATATACATCTAAGATCTGACATATGATCAAATTACATCATTAAACGAGATAACGAGATAACGCGTTCATTTAATCTAGTAGCTGATATAGTACATCTAAAGTACAAGCCTGTGCCATGCCTGTTCCACAAAATGAAATAAAATAATAATGTAAATAAAGAATAAACTTAATCTTCTGAACATAAATCAGCAATTATTGAGGGATCCTGAGTAGCCACAAATGAACGCGTTGTATCCAAGTGCATATCTCCTTGACCGGGATGGACCAGGCCGGGTGTCTGAAATGCGCAATGCAAGTAAAGAACTTGCACGCGTTTCATTTTATGGGTAACCTGGGTATCAAAACAAATATCCAGGGGTTACCCCTGCAAATCACTATGCATTTGTCAATTATTTTTGCATTCTATGCAGTTATCTGACAGGCTTTTCATCAATGTTCTATAACATCTATCTAATCATCTTTGTATATTGGGGTGGATTTTAGTTGCGCTTGTATAAAATTGAAACTAGAATAATAAAACAACAATAGAATAATGAATTATCTTAATCTTATGAATATAAAACAGGAATCTTTGAAGGATCCTGAGTAGCCACAAATGAACGTGTTGTGTATCTCCTTGACCGGGATGGCCCGGGCCGGTTATCTGAAATGTGCGGTGCAAGCAAAAAACTTGCACACGTTTACACAGGTAACCCGCAGGTGACCTGCGGGTAACCCGCGGGTTACCTGTACCCGTAGTGACGGGTACGGGTACGGGTACGGGTACCAATGAAGATACCCAGGGGTTACCCCTGCTATTCACTAATGATGAGGGACCCTAAGTGGGTGAAACATCTTAAGCTCCTTGAAGTGCACACTAGGTATTAGTAACATTCATAGTTGTAGCTGGGTCTTCATCCCATAGATAGCTTTAGTAGGCCACTTGCCCAGAAGGCTTGAGGCTTTAGGTCCAGTTAATGCTTGGCTTGATCTGTAAGCCAGGTTTAGCGACCTGCAGGTAGAGTTTAGGGTCTAGAACAAGGCATGGGTAGTCACTCCCATGACACTTGGGCTTGATACAAGTAGGCTGCACTATGATAGTAGACACATAGTAGCTAGAAGGTTTTGTCTCTGGGCAGGAGCATTCACTGCCATATTGTGGGGGTTCGCCCCACCAGAGGAAACCTAATAGTCTACTTAGTCATGGCCCCAATCATCTAGGGCTTAATCATGGACTCCACCACCAGCATTAGAGGAAGGGCTATACACCCTTTGTCTCTAATGGAACTTGCGGTTGGCTCCTCCATGACATGACTCCCAGTCCTGATTACACTAGACACTCTGGCTAGTCTACCAGAGCTTATGTCTGGTTGCAGGATTGTGCTAGACAGCTTTACTATACCTAGAAAGTCACACAACAGAGGCAGGACCTTTTTAGGTTCTGAAGCATAGCACCACAGTGTGGGGTGGCACTCTTAAGCAAGACCTGGGCACTGGTTCTAACTGCTCCTTGGAACCAGGAACATTTATAACATCTCAAAATGCCATCCTCTATCATATTCCCTCCCTCCTCCAAGTTGGAGTGCCTTGATGGGTCGAATTGGCAGGCATGGTCTGCCAATTTCAATGCCCTCCTCAGGATGAACGGGCTCAGGAGGCATATTACTCATGCCTTCCCTGATATGCCCCTCCTGCCAGAAGAAAAGGAGGCCAAGGAGAAGATGCAAACAGAGGTTATTGATCCCATCCTTAGGGAATGGATGGGAGAAGAGGAAATGCTAATCGGGCTCCTCTATCTTAATGTTACCCAGGAGGTCTACAGTCAAGTAACCTCCAATGCTGATTATCCTTCTCTTTATGAGAAGTATAACAGGTTGGAACGGCTTTATGGCTCTGTAGGGAGCATGGCCATGTATAATTTGTGGCTTGCCCTGGTGTCCTTCTGCTTGGATGAAGGACAACCATTCAGGACCCAATTACAAAAGGTCCTGGATGCCAGGAATACCCTGAGGGAGAACAGGATGGAGGTTAACAACCTCCAAATGAGCTTTATATTATTAAAAGCTCTCCCTGACTCCTACAGCACCATTGCTGGTTCCATACTGGCCTCTGGCAACCCAGAGCGACTGTCACAGCCAGGTGCTAGCTGTGTACTAGGTCAATTCGCATCAAGGATAGCAAGACAAGTATCAAGATCTCAAGGTTATCACCTAGGTGTTCAAGCCCTACAAGTTGCAGCGGGTGTGCGCACGATGCGAAATCGAACAGGGACACTCAGTCCTGTCACAAGATAGTTGGGATGAAGACTCCTAAGGCGCGGCTTAGGGGCTCAAGGGGAATTGAGGTTTTTGTCTGATAGGGAATGTTGAACACAGAAGATGTTCGGTGATGCTTCAGGCATCAGGTGATTAGATTAGCTACTTTGTAGATTAGATTAGATACCGGAGTTTCGGACTTTTACTATATCTTTATTACCTTCTTTCTCACATTCCGCAGTAGCTGACTGATGCACCATGTAACATGTGATTTCTGTAGTGGCCAATGGCCTTTCTCCCTCATGTTTGTTGTTTGGACTTTGTCCAGCACTTGTGGACTTATTCCCAGTGCACAGACCATCCCTTGAATAGTATATAAGGGTGTCTGTTTCGTCCTCTACACTTCAGAGTTTTCTTCACCTCTGAAGTGTAAGTCTCATCTCTCTTACTTACTACCTTACCTTTGACTAACCGTCTTATGTAGATAACTTGTCTTTCTAGGTGTGTAGTATAGTATAATAGAGTTTTCTTCACCTCTGAAGTATAACTTGTCTTTCTAGCATTAACTCGCTAACTTCTACAGTCAGTATGCTGCGCACATGCCTGTTTCACAGGTTATGGGCCCTGAGCACGCTTAACTGATCTGTACTTTCGTTTTATTTGATCAGTCCAACCTTTCTTCAAGCTCACTGCTTCAAGACACAATCTTCCCAATCACCGTCACAGTGAGCTTCAATTTCTTTCTCTCTTGCCCTTAACTGTCCACAAGGTGGTGCGCTTTAAGTGCCCACCTTGATCTGTTTGGCTAGTCCCTCAGGGGATTCTTGCAAGAGGTGATGAGGGACCCTAAGCGGGTGAAACACCTTAAGTTCCTCATGTGCGCTCTAAGTAAATAGTATTCTTAGTTGTAGCTGGGTTTTCATCCCATCCATAGTCTTAGTAGGCCACTTGCCCAGAAGGCTTGGGGCTATAGGTTCAGTCAATGCTTGGCTCAATCTGTAAGCCAGGTTTAGCGACCTGCTGGTAGAGTTTAGGGTCTAGAACAAGGCATGGGTAGTCACTCCCATGATGCTTGGGCTTGATACAAGTAGGCTTGAACTACTATAGTAGATACACAGTAGCTAGAGGGTTTCGTCTCTGGGCAGAAGTACCCGCTGCTTTCATTGGGGGTTCGCCCCAACCAGAGGAAACCTAATAGTCTACTATAGTCATGGCCCCAATCATCTAGGGCTTAATCACGGACTCCACCACCAGCACTAGAGGAAGGGCTCTATACCCTTTGTCTCTAGTGGAACTTGCGGTTGGCTCCTCCGTGACATGACTCCCCATCTATTTACACAACGTCCCCCTGATGTGGGCTTAGGACTTGTTGTAGATGGCGCTAGACAGCTTACTATACTACTTAGAAGTCGCACATCAGAGGCAGGACTTTTTTAAGTTCTGAAGCATAGCGCCACAGAATGGACGGGCCCTCTTCAATGAGACCTGGACAACTGGTTCTAACTGCTCCTTGGAACCAGGATCAAACCTTTTTTAAATCATCTCAATGTCTTCCATCGTCTTCCCCCCTACTTTCAAGTTCGATAAACTTGATGGCTCCAACTGGCAGCAGTGGTCGGTGTCTTTCACTGCCCTGCTGAGGATAAATGGAATGAAGAGGCACATCATGCATGATGCCCTGAGTTCCTGAATGCCCCCAAGCCAGAGGATGGAGAAAAGGACGATGAGTACGCCAAGCGCTTTGCGCTTTGGTCTGACCCATGTACCAAGAATGGAACAGGGTGGAGGAAGTCCTCATGGGAGTTCTGGTGATGGTCACATCGCCAGAAACATACTCCCAAATTGCCTCTGACAGACTTACCCTCTGTCAATGCCAATATGAGCGTTTGGAATCGCTCTATGGCTCAGTAGGTAGCATGGCCACCTACAACTTGTGGTGTTCTGTGTCCTCTTTCCGCTTGGAAGAGGGCAAACAATTCAGACCCCAGTTGCAGCGTGTGTTGGATGTGAGGAGTACTCTCAAGGAAAATGGGATGGAGATCTCTGATCTCCAGATGAGCTTTATATTGCTCCAATCCCTACCTCCATCCTACTCAGCCATTGCTGGCTCAATCCTGGCGTCAGGTCCTCCTGACCGCCTTTCCCCTCAGGACCTTGTACAAAGGTTCCTAAATGAGGAAAGCCGACTAGCCGGCCCCGCAGGAAGTGGTGTTGGGGCTGCCCTTAACAAGGCAGCCCATGTCAACAAAAACAAAAACAAAAAACAAGTATCTTTCACGCCACCTCCTGCAGGTGCATCATCGTCCAATGATGTCACCTGCTTCTATTGCCAGAAGCCGGGCCACAAGGCTAATGAATGTCGGCAAAGGAAACAGGACAGAGCCAATGCTGATGCAGGCAAAAAGGGCAACAAGAGGAAGGGGCAAGGCCCCAGTGTACATAATAACTCCACACAAGTAGCTACCATAGTTAATGGTAGTGGCAGAATACAGGAGGTGCATGAGACACCTCGCATTTCACTTTATATGATGACCGAACATACGCAAGAAGTCGATGATGGCAGCAATCCTTGGATGATGGACAGCGGAGCCACCACCCATTTTACACCATACTTAGATGATTTCTCTGAGTACTTCCCACACAAGGGACACTCGGTGACAATTGGTGATGGCTCAGTAGTCCAAGTCGAAGGAACAGGCAAAGTTATACTCAAAACTCGAAATAATTATGAGTTAGAGTTAAATAACGTCTTTATATGCCTGGTAGTGAAAGAATACTATCGACAAGCTGCATCACAGACAAAGGCGGCTCAGTGGAATTTTCTCCATCTGAGGTCAAAATAAAGTACAATAATGCAATTATAGCGGAAGGTGTCAAGGCTATGGGACTCTATTGGGTCTTTGGGAAAACTATGCAGAATCTAAATACTGCTTCCCACAAATCTGCATCAAGTAGCCTTGATACCTGGCATTTGCGCATGGGTCATATGTCAAAAGAGGCCCTCAAAAGACATGCTCCTAAGGCTGTAAAAGGTCTTAGTATAGATAATAGCCAAGTGGAAGACAAGCCGTGTTATGGCTGTGAAATGGGAAAATCACACCGTCTTCCATTCCCTCCCTCTCAAAAGAGAGCTTCAGCACCCTTGGAAGTCATTCATAGTGACCTAGTTGGTCCTTTACAATGTACTTCAATTCAAGGGAACCTATACTTCGCCACTTTCATAGACGACTTTAGCAGAACTGCTTTAGTTGTTGCTATGAAAGCAAAAGTGATTTACATCGGTCTTCTGTAATATTAAGGCATTCCTGGAAAATAAAACAGACAGGAAAATAAAGACCTTACAACAGACCGAGGTGGCGAATTTGTCAATAGGGAGCTGAAGTCCATACTTGAGAAGGCTGGCATAGAGCATAAATTGACAATGCCATATTCCCCACAACAGAATGGAAGGGCTGAAAGGTTCAACAGAACCATTATGGAAAAGCCACCAGTATGCTGCATCATGCTGGTCTTTCCCTTGGTTTCTGGGAATGTGCAGTGCGAACAGCCTGTCACATATACAATAGAACGCCTATCCGCTCTAATAAGTGGAGGACACCGCTAGAACTTCTGGATGGGGACATTCCAGATGTTTCTTACTTTAAAATATTTGGCTGCTTAGCCTACTACACTGTCCCAGAGGACAAAAGACGTAAACTGGATCACAAAGCCAGGGAGACAGTCTTTGTCGGGTATGCACCCCACTCTAAAGGATATCTTCTTTGGGACATGCATACTCGATCCTTCGTATTGTCAAGAGATGTGACATTTGATGAAGGGTCCTTCCCATCCAACCTTGCCAAGGACAGCAAGGGAAAACAAAAGGAAAAAGTTACGCCTTTTGTACTAGAAGTTGAGAGGCCTGTCCAGCCTCAACCAGCAATAGCCACAGTTCCTCAGGCTCCTGAAGACAAGGACGCCGAGGTTGAGGAACAGGAGGTAGTGGAACCTCCTCAAGTAAATCCAGAGCCTACCACACCGATAATGAACTTGACACACATGATCAAACATCTATCAGACGCCCCATCCCAAATCATGGAACCATCAGAACTCCCCGAAAGAACCCGTGCCAAAAGACATCTAAGAAAAAGTATTGGCAGACTTCCCCAACCAGTATTTACTAGGGAAAGTCCACGCTCTCAGCAACGTGACCAGGCTGTGCAGGAAGATTAGATCTTGATACTGCCCGTCCTAAACGTTCACGCCGCATGAATCCTCGATTTTACAATGAGGATAATGCAGAGTTCGTGCAAGGTTCTCCAGACTTGGACACATGGAGTTGCTATATGCCGCAGGTGTCTCTTACAGAGACCCCCTGACTTTTCAGGAGGCAATGCAGTCTGACAATGCCATGAATGGCTTGAGGCATGTAAATATGAAATTGATGCCTTAGATAAATTGATGTGTGGCGCCTTGAAGATCTTCCAAAAGGAAGAAAGGCTGTCAAGTCAAAATGGGTTTTTAACTGAAACCAGATGGACGGTTTCGTGCTAGGCTCGTGGCAAAAGGTTTCACCCAAATAGAAGGGTGGACTTCGACGAAACATTCTCTCCAGTCGCCAGATTTGAATCACTTAGATTATTACTAGCGCTAGCTACGCTAGAGGATTGGGAAATCCACCAAATGGATGTCAAATCGGCATTCCTACATGGCGATCTGGATGAAGAATTTATATGGAGCAACCAGTTGGTTTCGTCGTTGCTGGTCAAGAGTCCAAAGTTTGCAGGCTACAAAAAGCATTATATGGCCTCAAACAAGCCTCCCGAGCATGGAATCTACAATTCCATGCAGTTCTTAATGAACTGGGCTTTACTCGGACGTACTCTGATGCAGGAGTATATGTGTTTCATCAAAAGGAGGGGATGATTCACTTTATGTCATTCTCTATGTAGATGACATTACTATACTCGGATCTTCCAAAGATAAGATAACATGGCTGAAGTCAGCTCTATCTAATCGATATGAGATGACTGACTTGGGAGAAATCCAGTCATACCTTGGAGTTAATATCACCAGGGATCGTCCTAACAAGACACTGGAGATTGACCAAGCAGCCTACGTTTTATCTATTATTGAGAAGTTTGGGATGAGGGATTCCAACCAAGTATATACTCCTCTTCCCTCTGGCGCTGATGTACATCTGGTCAAATTTGACGGCCAGGCATCTACTTCTGAAATAAAGAAGTATCAACAGTTGATGGGGTCTCTGCTATGGGTGCAGATTGGAAGCAGACCTGACATCAGTTTTGCTGTGGCACGCCTTAGCCAATATGCTTCCAACCCCTCTCAAGATCACATGCGACTTGCAAAGTATGTCTTAAAATATCTTAATAGTACAAAAGACTGCAAGTTGCGGTATTCTGGAGGGAATGGAGAGAGTGGCCTTCATGGCTTTGCAGATTCCTCATGGGGAGATCAAGAGGACTGCCGCTCTACCTCTGGCTATGTGTTTTTCTTGGCAAATGGTGCCATTTCATGGTGTTCCAGAAAGCAGAAAACAGTAGCACAGTCCACCACTGAAGCCGAGTATATGAGCCTCTCCGAGGCTGCAAATCAGGCAGTGTGGTATAGGACTTTTATGGAGGAATTAGGGTATGAGGTATCCTCCCCTATACTACTCCATTGTGACAACAAGGGTGCCGTGGATTTGGCATTAAACCCAGTCACAGGAAGGCGGTCAAAGCATATACCCATCAAGTACCATGCCATTAGGGGGTACATTGAATCACGCACAATTGAGTTAGTGCGTACCCCCACAGGTGAGATGCTGGCAGATGGCTTTACCAAGTCTCTACCAAGAGCATCGTTTGAAACCATGGTAAATGGACTTGGCCTTATGCTAGAATGAGAGAGCTGGAATCTGGAGACTTTGTATACCAGTTTCACTTTCCCACCATGAGCGAAGTTCTCGACCTCGAGAGTGATGCAAGAGGTGTGTATGGTTTCAGTTTGCATAAGTGAATCACCGCGATATGCCTCTGAACACCATGCCTCTCTCGCACTCAAGAGAGTTAGAGAAGTTGGATCTCTGGCTGGCAATATGCTCATTTAATTGTGATGGCAGTGTGCTCATCCAACTCATTTCCCATCTATGACCAGATGCCTTCAGCATGGAGGGATGTTGAACACAGAAGATGTTCGGTGATGCTTCAGGCATCAGGTGATTAGATTAGCTACTTTGTAGATTAGATTAGATACCGGAGTTTGGACTTTTACATATCTTTATTACCTTCTTTCTCACATTCCGCAGTAGCTGACTGATGCACCATGTAACATGTGATTTCTGTAGTGGCCAATGGCCTTTCTCCCTCATGTTTGTTGTTTGGACTTTGTCTGGCACTTGTGGACTTATTCCCAGTGCACAGACCATCCCTTGAATAGTATATAAGGGTGTCTGTTTCGTCCTCTACACTTCAGAGTTTCTTCACCTCTGAAGTGTAAGTCCATCTCTCTTACTTACTACCTTACCTTTGACTAACCGTCTTATGTAGATAACTTGTCTTTCTAGGTGTGTAGTATAGTATAATAGAGTTTTCTTCACCTCTGAAGTATAACTTGTCTTTCTAGCATAACTCGCTAACTTCTACAGTCAGTATGCTGCGCACATGCCTGTTTCACAGGGAACACCTGTATTGGCACAGGAGAACAGACTTAAGGTCCATCTCTGAAACTAATGGTCTTTAAATACAGGTTGGAGGCTCAGTAAACTACTAAAGACTGTCCTAGGCTTCTACAGATGATATCATGGCTGTTGACACGGACATGTCTGGAGATGCTTCAGGCATCTAAGGTTCGCTTCAGCTGTAGATTAGATTAGATTATGTTTCGGAGTTTCGGACTTTTTATGTTATCTTTATTACATTTCTTTCATCTTACTCAGCTGATTAGTGATGGACTTAGTAATGTGCAGTAAGCATGTGATATCTCACTGGCCAATAGCCTTTTCCCTCTTGTTTATTGTCCGGCACTTGTGGACTTATTCCCAGTGGCACAGACCATCCCTTGGGTATATAAGGGTGTCTGTTTCGTCTCTTCACTTCAGAGTTCTTCTAACCTCTGAAGTGTAAGTTCCTTTACTATACTTTCTTTACCTTTGACTAACTGTCTTCTGTAGACTACTTGTCTTTTAGGTCAGTAGTATAGTTGTATAGAGTTCTTCTAACCTCTGAAGTACTACTTGTCTTTTAGCCTAACCTGCTGCTAACCACAGTCAGTATAACCAGCAGCATAGTTGTTCAACAGGTTATGGGCCCTGCTGCTCATACTGACTTGTAATTCCCTTTGTTCATTAACAGCCCAACTCGCTTTTCGCACTCAAGCTCCCAAAAGCTTCAAAGTTTTTCCCACCAGCTTTTTCCTGTGAGCTTTCATATTTACTGTCTGTGCACCTTAACACCCCACAGGATGACACAGTTTACTGCTCATCCTGAACTGTTTGGCTAGCCCTTCGGGGTTCTTGCAAAGGTGACGAGGGACCCTAAGCGGGTGAAACACCTTGAGCTCCTTGAGTGCGCACTAGGTATTAGTAACTTTCATAGTTGTAGCTGGGTTTTCGTCCCATAGTTAGCTTTAGTAGGCCACTTGCCCAGAAGGCTTGAGGCTTTTGTCCAGTTAATGCTTGGCTCGATCTGTAAGCTGGGTTTAGCGACCCGCTGGTAGAGTTTAGGGTCTAGAACAAGGCGTGGGTAGTCACTCCCATGACGCTTGGGCTCATTACAAGTAGGCTGCACTACTATAGTAGATACACAGTAGCTAGAAGGTTTTGTCTCTGGGCAGGAGTATTCACTGCCATATGTGGGGGTTCGCCCCACCAGAGGAAACCTAATAGTCTACTATAGTCATGGCCCCAATCATCTAGGGCTTAATCATGGACTCCACCACCAGCATTAGAGGAAGGGCTATACACCTTTGTCTCTAATGGAACTTGCGGTTGGCTCCTCCATGACATGACTCCCAGTCCTGTTTACACTAGGCACTCTGGATAGTCTACCAGAGCTTATGTCTAGTTACAGGATTGCGTTAGACAGCTTTTACTATACCTAGAAAGTCACACAACAAAGGCAGGACCTTTCTAGGTTCTGAAGCATAGCACCACAGTGCGGGGTGGCACTCTTAAGCAAGACCTGGGCACTGGTTCTAATTGCTCCTTGGAACCAGGAACTTTATAACATCTAACAATGCTGTCTTCAATCATCTTCCCTCCCTCCTCAAAATTGGAGCGCCTTGATGGCTCCAACTGGCAAGCTTGGTCTGCCAATTTCAACGCCCTCCTCAGGATGAATGGGCTGAGGAGGCATATCACACATGCCTTCCCCGACATGCCCCTCCTCCCTGAAGAAAAGGAGGCCAAGGAGAAAATGCAAGTGGAGGTAATTGACCCCATCCTTAGGGAATGGATGGGAGAAGAGGAGATGCTCATTGGGTTACTATACCTCAATGTTACCCAGGAGGTTTACAGTCAAGTAACCTCCGATGCCGATTATCCTTCTCTTTTTGAGAAGTATAATAAGTTGGAGCGGCTTTATGGCTCTGTAGGGAGCATGGCCACGTATAATTTGTGGCTTGCCCTGGTGTCCTTCCGTTTGGATGAAGGACAATCATTCAGGACCCAATTACAAAAGGTCCTGGATGCCAGGAGTACCCTGAGGGAGAATGGGATGGAGGTCAATGACCTCCAGATGAGCTTCATTTTATTGAAGGCTCTCCCAGACTCCTACAGTGCCATCGCCAGCTCCATACTGGCCTCTGGCAACCCAGAACGGCTCTCCCCTCAGGACCTTGTGCAGAGGTTCCTAAATGAGGAAAGTCGCCTGGCTGGTCCCTCGGGAAGTGGTAGTGCAGTCCTGTCTAAGGCTGCACCTGTCAAATCAAAACCAAAAAATATAAATTTATCACCACTTCCTGCTGCTGCCCTGGTTCACAAGGGGTAGTTTGCTTCTATTGCCAAAAGCCTGGACACAAGTCCAATGCTTGTGCAAAGAGAAAAAGGACCAGGAGAATGCCAAAAAAGGCAGGGCGGGTAACAAGAAGAGGGCTGAGGCCCAACATGTACAAAATAGTCACACAGTAGCTACCGTAGTTAACAGTAGTGGCAAAATAGAGGAGGTGCATGAAGCACCTCGCATTCACCTTTATATGCATAAGCATCATAGTCTGGATAACAACTCAGACTATTGGATGCTTGACAGTGGAGCAACAGCTCATTTCAGCCCAAACCTTGAAGATTTTGATACATATAAAGTTGACACCACCCATGAAGTATCACTGGGTGACAACTCCATAGTCAAAACAAGTGGAGTTGGCACTGTGGTCATCAGGACTGATCAAGGTTTTGACTTGGAATTGAGCAACGTGCTCCACATGCCTGGAGGACATAAAATACTCTCCACCAGTGCCCTAGTAGAAAAAGGGGCAACTGTGTTCTTTGATAGTAAGAAGGCAACAATTAAATATGGCGATAAAATTATAGCGGAAGCATGGAAGTTTGGCAAATTGTATTGGGTACTAGGCAAACACATCCTAAATAGTATCCATACATCTGCATCTGCCTCACTAGAAATCTGGCATCAAAGAATGGGCCACATGTCTAAAGAAGCCCTGAAAAGATATGCTCCTGAGGCAGTAAAAGGCCTCAGTATTAACAATGACCAAGTGGAAGACAAGCCATGCTATGGCTGTGAAATGGGCAAGTCCCATTGTCTTCCATTTCCCCCATCTTCAAAGCGCACGTCAGCCCCCCTTGAGATCCTTCATAGTGATCTCGTAGGTCCCTTGCAATGCAGCTCAATACAAGGGAATCTATACTTTGCCACCTTCTTGGACGACTTTAGCAGATACGCTTTAATCGTTCCAATGAAGTCTAAAGATCTGTTCACACCAGTTTTCAATAAACTGAAGACACTACTAGAAAATAAATTTAATCATAAAATCAAGTGTCTTCATACAGATCGTGGTGGCGAGTATGTGAACAAGGCGCTGAAGGCAACGCTTGAAGATTATGGCATAGAGCATAAACTTACGATGCCGTATAGCCCACAACAGAATGGAAGGGCCGAGAGATTTAATAGAACCATTATGGAAAAAGGCACTAGCATGCTGCATGATGCTGGCCTGTCTCTTGGTTTTTGGGAGTGTGCTGTTGAGACAGCATGTCATATATATAACAGAACTCCCATCTGTTCTAATAAGTGGAAAACTCCGCTAGAGCTTCTGGTTGGGAACAAACCAGATGTCTCGTATTTTAAGGTCTTTGGATGCAAAGCCTATTATCATGTTCCAGAGGGCAAGCGGCGAAAATTAGATCCCAAAGCTAGGGAAGCCGTCTTTGTCGGGTATGAGCCCACTTCTAAGGGCTATACACTTTGGGATAGTCGTACCTGGTCTCTCATCTCTTCACGAGATGTTACATTTGATGAGAGATCCTTCCCATCCCGCTCTGGTAAGGACAACAGAGCAGAGAAATCAATAGAGCAACCTAGTCAAGGTGGCTCATTTACTTTACCTGGTGGCCCAGTCCAGCCACCACCAGTGACAGCTACACATGTTCCTGAGGCTCCTCAAGATGAGGAAGACCTAGAAGAGGAACAGGAGGACATAGTACCTCCTCAATTACCACCTCAGCCTACCACACCCACTCGTAATGTGGACACCACACACCCTCAGACAATATATCAGACTCCTCCATCACAAGTCATGGAACCTTCCTCCCCTCCCAAAAGAACCCATGCAATTAGAAAATCAGAAAGAATTGCAGGCAGACTTCCTCAACCAAACTTTCAGAGGACAAGTCCATGCTCTGAACGATGAGATAGGGCAATCCAAGAAGATTTAGACTTGGATACTGCACATCCCAATCGCAATCGTCGTCTGAATCCTTGCTTCTACAACGAGGATAATGCAGAGTTTGTGCAGGGTTCTTCCAGACTTGGACAGATGGATCTACTCAATGCTGCAGGATCGCCTTACAGGGATCCTCTTACTTTTAAAGAAGCAATGGAGTCTGATAATGCCAGTGACTGGCTTGAGGCATGTCAATATGAAATTGATGCCTTAGAAAAACTTAAAGTGTGGTGCCTTGAAGACCTTCCTAAAGGTAGAAAGGCTGTAAAGTCCAAGTGGATTTTTAAATTGAAAGCAGATGGACACTTTCATGCTAGGCTAGTAGCAAAAGGGTTCACCCAAGTAGAGGGGGTGGACTTCAATGAAACATTCTCCCCAGTCGCCAGATTTGAGTCTCTTAGACTATTATTAGCATTGGCCACGCTTGAGGATTGGGAAATCCACCAGATGGATGTCAAATCGGCATTCCTACATGGTGATCTGGATGAGGAGATTTACATGGAGCAACCTGTTGGTTTCATCGTTGCTGGACAAGAGTCCAAAGTTTGTAGGCTACAGAAGGCTCTGTATGGCCTCAAACAAGCTTCCCGAGCATGGAACTTACAATTCCATGCAGTTCTCAATGAGCTGAGCTTTACTTGGACGTACTCTGATGCAGGAGTATATGTGTATCATCACCAAGAGGGGGATGGTTCACTTTTTGTCATTTTATATGTTGATGACATCACTATACTTGGGTCCTCCACTAAGAAGATTCAATGGCTGAAGGACTCTCTATCTAGCCGATATGAGATGACTGATCTTGGCAAAATCCAGTCCTACCTTGGAGTTAACATCACCAGGGATCGTCCTAACAAGACACTGGATATAAACCAGACAGCCTATGTATCCTCAATAGTTGAGAGGTTTGGAATGGGGGATTCCAACCCGGTATATACTCCTCTACCCTCTGGCGTGGATGTACATTTGGTCAAGTTTGAAGACCAAGCATCTACCTCTGAAATCAAGAGGTATCAGCAGTTAATGGGGTCTCTGCTTTGGGTGCAGATTGGAAGCAGACCTGACATTAGTTTCACTGTTGCGCACCTTAGCCAATTTGCTTCCAACCCTTCCCAGCAGCACATGCGACTAGCAAAGTATGTCTTAGCTTATCTAAATGCTACAAAAGACTACAAGTTGCGCTATTCTGGAGGGAAAGGTGAAGTAGGCCTTCATGGCTTTGCGGATTCCTCATGGGGAGATCAAGAGGACTGCCACTCCACCTCTGGCTATGTCTTTTTCCTAGCTAATGGAGCCATTAGTTGGTGCTCCATGTTACAAACCCCATCCTTACCTGTTTTCTTTCACCTCCCTTCCGATGACCCCTCCCTGCCACCCACCCTGCACTATCAGATTACGTCTCCATCATGGGATCCCTCACATGCTCTTCAACCATCCACGTGACCCCTTGGCTTGTATATGTTTACCTTCGGCTTGTCTTTGTTTATCCTTTATCTCTTTATCTTCTTATCTTCTTATCTTTATGACCGGACACTTACTTAATTCCCTATCAGTGGAAGCCAGGCTTTACACCCTCCGCTTTCAGATCTTTGGGCCCACATGACTCGTATATCTTATCTAGTAGATGCCTGTTTTGTTACATATATAAGCCTGCCTTAGTTTACACTGTAGACTTCAGACTCGACTTATTGAATACATTGGTGCTTAGTCTTCTGGACTTCCCTTTGAACTTGACTTGTCAATCTCAGTGCTTCTGGCACTTCTCCGCTCAACAACTGTCTTAGGGAACGACCCCTTTGACTTTTGACTCTATCACTTAACCGCTTCAAGGGATCCTATTGGTCTCTTATCAGAACCACAGAACATCAGTTGTCGCACAAGTCGTGCTGTGTGTCCCACACCGGACATAACATCAAGTCGAGTCTCTCAACGTGGCTTCAAGCCGCAGTCAGACCTTGTTTAAAGAAGAACCTATCGAACGAAGAGACGAGCCTGACCTCTCACAACAAATACTAGGATCAGCCATCTGGAAAGACTTCGAATCCGAGTTTGGATACTACGTCTATCATGACAAAAGATACCAACCAGTAGAATACGACAAAGCAAAGAGAGTTTGGTATTGTATCTGATACTCAGACAGCTGGAACTCTTGGGTCACTACAGGACCTGCCCCACCAGAATTTGGACTCGGACCGTGGAGAGAAAATCCCCTGGCCATTGTTACGGACTCTGAACCAGAAGAGCACGTAGAAGAGAATAGTGAAGAAGCACTGGTATTAGCGTCGACTACAGCCCCAGTTGCACCCAGAGTTGCCACGTCCAGAGCCCCTGCTTTGACAACTCCTCAGATTTCAGTACAATCCACCGATACTGTCACCCCATTTTATCAAATGTCTACCATCGCTGCACAACTACCAGACCTGGTCCCCCAGCCGCCGGCTGTACCTCCCCCGAACATCCCTCCACCATCAGGACGTCTGTCAGGCGTATTACCACAGATGTTCACAGGAGACCGGTCACAAAGCAAGAAGTTTATGTTGGAATTTATCACTTTCAAAAACTTCAACCATGATGTCCCCCAAATCATTAACCCCTTCCAGCAAGCCAACCTCTTCCTGTCATTGATCAGAGGAGAAGCCGTGGACGACTGGACCATGGAACAGCTAGAATGGCTGAATGAAGAAGTCGACAATGGTCGTTGCACCACTAGCGAAGGCCTTTGGGAAACCATTGCCCAGAGGTTCAAGGAGGTGTTCACGGATGGGCAAGCCAAGCAGAAGGCTGCTCAGGAGCTAAAGGCCCTAAGGATGGAAAAAGGGGAACTTGATGCCTATGTAGCAAAGTTCAGGAGCCTGGCCAACAGGGCCGGTTACAACACTGACGAAGAGGCCACACTCGACCTCTTCTCTCAAGGGCTGCCCAACCCACTGGTGAAGAACATTATTCAGTTCCACCATCCCCATGACTGGGACACTTGGGTAGATGCAGCTCGATGACAGCAGCAGGACTACCTGGATTTCCAGACGCGCTTTGGGGTCGACACGAAAAAGGGAAGGACCCGTGACCAGTGGAAGGCAGCCTTTGGAGTCAAGCCCACACATGCCAGCCAGAGGGATCCAAACGCCATGGACACCTCAGCAGACAGAGCCCGAGCTCGGGCTGCACTCACCGAAGACGAAAGGCAGACATTAATGAAGGAAGGAAGGTGTTTCCGTTGCAAAGCGCAGGGGCACATGTCCAAGGAATGTCCAAAGAGAGGGGCGCAGGCAGCAGAAGCAACCATTGCGCCCGCTCCTAGCAACCCACCAAGTGTCAATAAAAAGACAAAGGAAGAGAAGGCACAAGACATATGGAGCAACATGATGAAAGAAAGCGAAGAAGTGCGAGCCATCCTGGTAGAGAAGGCGTTTGCAAAGAAGGATTTTTGATAGGCTCAAACCCATCGGCCTGGGTGCAAGCATTACATGTAACCTCTGTGTACACTAGTCGCTTCAAATCTTTGAAAATACCAGTACACTTTGAAACTACACAAAGGATGGCCGACCATGATATCCTGATAGACTCAGGAGCAACGGATAACTTCATCAGTCTGCGAATGGCTAAAACTATGGGACTTGGGATGCTGGCACTTCCCCAGGAGAAGAATATCTGGAATATTGACAGAACTGCCAACCAAGTGGGGAAGATTACACACTACACCGACCTCAGAGTCCAAGTAGGAGAAAAGACGAAGGTCCTCCGTTTTCTAGTTACCAATCTAGGCCATGAGGATGTAGTTCTGGGATACCCCTGGCTAGCCGCCTTCGAGCCCAGAATCAATTGGAATGATGCGACCCTGGACAAAGAATTCTACCCTGTTCTCATCATGTCAATAGGGTACGACTATGCGGTATGACATTTGGCAGCAGGAAAGACAGAGGAGGGAAGTCAGGGCTGTTGCTTTGCTACCAAGGCATCGGAACTCATGCAAAAGGCCGTTGAAGGGCATACGGAGAAGACATTTGAGGAAGTAGTGCCAAAGGAGTATCACCGACACTGGAAGGTCTTTTCCGAAGAAGAGTCCCAACGTTTTCCACCTGCACGGCCCTGGGACCATGCCATTGACTTCATACTGGATACCCCATCAGCCATCGATTGTAAAATCTACCCACTGTCACAAATGGAACAAACTGCACTCATGGCGTTCCTTGAGGAACATTTGGCAAAAAAAATACATTCGTCTGTCAAAATCACCATATGCATCACCGTTCTTCTTTATCAAGAAGAAAGATGGCAAACTTCGACCTGTTCAGGACTACCAATGAATAAACACTTATACTGTAAAGAATACCTACCCCCTGCCACTTATTTCGGAGCTCATTGACGCCATGAGGGATAAATTCTTGTTCTCTAAAATGGATATTCGTTGGGGATACAATAACATTCGGATCAAAGACAGAGACCAATGCAAAGCGGCTTTTAAGACCAACCAAGGACTTTTTGAACCAAATGTCATGTTTTTTGGCCTTACCAACTCCCCTGCCACTTTCCAATCAATGATGAACCACATTTTCCGCGACCTCATTCTTACCAGGGAAGTAGTGGTTTACATGGACGATATACTGGTTGCCACCGCCAACGACTTAGCCCACCATCAGCAGCGTGTACATCAAGTACTGGATATTTTACACGAACACAATCTGTACCTTAAACCCGCCAAGTGCTCATTTGAACAACCAAGTGTAGAATACCTAGGAGTCATCCTGGAGGGAGGACAGGTTTGGATGGACCCTGTAAAAGTGCAAGGAATTCAAGAATGGCCTGTACCTGCATGTGTCAAGGACGTGCGATCCTTTATCGGTTTCTGCAATTTCTACCGACGCTTCGTCCAAGGGTTTTCTGGGATTGCCCAACCGTTGAATGGTTTACTAAAGAAAGATGTTCCTTGGCACTGGATGGAGGAACATAAGATGGCCTTTGAACAGATCCGCGACATCATTGGCTCAGAACTGGTCCTTTTACAACCAGATTTGGAGAAGCCCTTCGAACTTGAAGTTGACACATCTCACTTCGCAAATGGCGCCGTTTTGAATCAATGCGATGCGACGGGACTTCTCCATCCTGTGGCCTACTATTCAGAAACATTTTCACCAGCAGAATGGAATTATGACATTTGGGATAGAGAATTGCTGGCTATAGTGAAAGCGTTACAACACTGGCACCCATACTTAGCAGGAACCCTGCACAGGACCATCATCCATACCGACCATTCCAACTTGCTCTACTGGAAGGAACCCCATAAGATAAGCCAACGAGTCGCCCATGAAGTCCTAGAACTTGAAGAATATAACTTCGAACTGAAGCACATTGCCGGAAGCCATAACGCTTGTGCAGATGCCTTGTCGTGACGACCTGATTTGAATAATGGCACAGAGGACAACAGCAATGTGATAGTACTCCCCGAAGAAGTCTTCATCAGGACGACTGCGGTTAGCCTTCACGACATGGATTTATGGGCCCAAGTATTGCAAAATATGAATCAACAGCTATGTGAAACATGGGCAGAGCCACACAATCTGAAGAAGATCGACGGCCTCTGGTGGAAGGACAGGGATCAACTCGTTGTCACCGGTGGCAACAACATTAAGAGGGGGGTGATCCATTTTCACCATGACCTCCCTTCTGCAGGACACCCCAGTATCGCCAACACATATGCTCTAGCCAAACGAGACTACTGGTGGCTGAACATGAAGAAAGATGTGGAGGAATATGTGAAGGGATGCATGGACTGCCAAGCCAACAAAGTGAATACGCACCCACACCCACCAGCACCATTCCCAATTACACCAATTGCCTCACAACCATTTCAGACCATCACAATGGACTTCATTGTCAAGCTTCCCACTTCCCAAGGTTTTGACTCCATCCTGACCATCACAGACCACGACTGTTCGAAAGCAGCACTATTCATACCATGCAACGAGTCCATTATGGCAGAAGGAGTGGCCAAACTCTATCTGGATCACGTCTACAGGCACTACGGCCTCCCCAAAAAGATTATCACAGACCACGACCCATGCTTTACTTCTGCATTTGCCAGGGCACTCTGTAAAACACTGAACATCGCCCAGAACATCTCTACAGCATATCACCCACAGACAGATGGACAATCGGAGAGAACAAACCAGTGGCTTGAACAATATCTTTGGTTCTGGTGTAACGGACAACAGGACAATTGGGCTGACTGGCTTGCAACGGCCGAATTTGTGCATAACTCTTGGCCCAATGGTACCACAAAAGCCTCCCCGTTCTCACTTATTATGGGATGGATACCCTGAGCCACATGGACAGGAAAGTCAGCGAACATCCCTTCAGCCACACGACATATCAACCAATGGGAAGAAATCAGGAAATCGGCCAATGAGAACTTACTAAAGGTGCAAAAGACCCTGACTGTTATGACCCATCCAGTGTACTTGATAGACCGCATGACGTGGGGGAGGACCCAGCCTGGGTGACATACAGGAAAGGTTCGGAGTCCCTCGTGAGGGACTCCCTCCCAGACCCTGAAAGCTTAGTCATGGACTCCCATGCCAAAGTCAAGAAGGACAGAAGGTACGGCATGTTCTGATGGAAGAAGAAGCATGCAACATAAGGTTTGATGTACTGCGGAACCTTAGTTGACATGGGAAGACGGTGGCGCTGGTTCTGATGGAATGTTCCAGGGTCACACAGTAGAACCACAAGCGTCTAGATAAGCATGATAAGAACGGATGACTAAGCTAGTACAAGCATGTATATATACCCTAGCTAGTCTGGCTCAGATGGTTCCCCATCTTGAGCTCCTGTGACAATCAGTAGCCTTGTGGACCTTTACTTCCTTCCTTGCGTCTCACCACCTGGACTCCTCTCTTTGGTGCCTTGTCCTTCTGGGGCTTTGCACACTGACTGGACTTGTGACTGAGCTCATTGACAGTCGTCTTGACTCTACATCGACCCAAGATCATCCCGACCTTGTCCCTGTGACCTAGCCGCCAAAACCTGACCGTGTACGCCCCTCTGAGCATAACACTGACGGAGAAACTTACGAAATTCACACCTTATCGGACCAATGACCTAGTATGGTTGGAAGGGAAGAACATTCACATGTCACATCCAACAGCCAAACTGGCACCCCGACGTCATGGACCCTTCAAGATAACAAGGAAGCTGTCAGATGTGTCATATGAACTCGAACTTCCCCCCACATGGCGCATTCATCCGGTCTTCCATGCCCGATTACTTACACCTTACAAGGAGATGCTGCTGCATGGGGAGAACTTCTCGAGACCCCCACCTGACCTTATCGATGGGGAAGAAGAGTGGGAAGTGGAGTGCATTCTAGATTCGAAGCGACAAGGCTGAGGGCGTAAACTGTACTACCTAATCAAGTGGAAGGGATTCCCAGCCTCTGACAACTCGTGGGAACCAGCTGGGGATATCTTTGCCCCAACCCTTATTGCGGAGTTCCATACCCTACACCCAGAGGCACCCAAGAACCATTAAAAGGAGACAGCCTTGAACCCCATCAAACCCCTCAGTACATGCTCCCTCAGCAACGTTCTACCACTATCCAGTCTATCATGTCTTTTGTTGCTGCCAATGCTGCCATCGATGCTTTCACTGCCCCCGTCATAGTTGCCGAGAATTTCCCATCCGCCCATCCCTCTACTCGCCCCTCTTCCCCTATTGACTACGAAGCCACGGAAGCCCATGTCAAGAACCAATCCCTGAACCCAAATGATGACTTCACCTACTGTGAAGAGCCCCACCCCAATGACCTACTCAATGGAGAGATTGATGATGAAGCCCCAGAGTTCCCTTTCATCCCCAATAACCCGAACTCGTCAATGTACTTCCCCCTAGACATCCCTATGGCTGACGGTACCAACACCACAGCCAAGTATATTTATTACACCAACAGGGGAATGGACGTAGTGGGATGCATGAAGAAAGACAGGCCAGTTTATGGAGCTCCTGTCTACTTGGAAGAAAGGTACATGGGCCGACTTCATCATACGCTGACCGATGAACAGTTGGGGCACCTTGCCGCGGAGGACTGTCAGGCTTTCGCGATCGACGAGGTAATGAACGATATGAGGCTCCCACGTCTCAAGGTGGAAGTTATGAGACTGCAAAGGAACATCACCCTGCGACGGACGCTAAATCAGCAGTACAAGGAGCACACGAAGATGATGGTGAGGTTGACCAATGGGATGTTCAAGTTGGAACAGGAGATTGTGGAAATCAGAAAGAGGTTGGAAGCCAGGGATGCATACCAAACGATTGCAGAAAGGTACACTGACACCTATGTGCAACCTCTCCCCCCGCAAACTCTAGGCGCTGCCCTGACATTGCTGCCGAGTTGACTCAAAATGCCATGCCTACACGAAAACCCTTGCGGAGAAACCTGCTGGCGTTGCGACAGCAGATACCATATCAGCTGGAATTGTCCGCTCAACCGCAAGTGGTGTCGCCACTGCCACAGCAACCTCCATTGGAGTCGACACTGTATCTTCCAATGAGTAGGTGTGGCCCTGACAGTTAACAATCCGTTGGGCTGGTGTGGCAAATGTCTCCGACATGATGCGGGACACTGAGAGATCGATTGCCCGATCTACGACTTGTGCTGCGCCTGTGGTCAGCGCGGCCCGTACGGCTTCCTTCGCACTCACAATTGCCCACAAGAACTGGAGACGTACTTGATGGATGATTGTAATGTAGCCGATGACTACTTGGACTTAGTGCAGGATGATGACAGTACGAATTGTTTCTAGCTGGGTCTGCTAGAACCAGAAGAGGGGGTGATGTTACGAACCCCGTCCCTCCCACTGTTTTTCTTCTTACCCAGTGACAACCCCTCTTTGCCACCTACCCTCCACTACCAGATCACATCTCCATCATGGGATCCCTCACATGCTCTTCGACCGTCCACGTGACCCCTTGGCTTGTATATGTTTATCATCTGTTTTCCTTCGTTTGTTCCTTATCTCTTTATCTTGTTATCTCTTTATCTTTACGCCCGGACACTTACTTAATTCCCTATCAGTGGAAGCCAGGCTTTACGCCCTCCGCTTTCAGATTTTTGGGCCCACATGATCCACATATCTTATCTAGTAGACACCCATTCTGTTACATATATAAGCCTGTCTTAGCCTACACTGTAGACCTCAGACTCGACTTATTGAATACATTGGTGCTTAGTCTTCTGGACTTCCCTTTGAACTTGACTTGTCAAATCTCAGTGCTTCTGGCACTTCTCCGCTCAACGATTGTCTTAGGGAACAGCCCCTCTGACTTTCGACTCTATCATTCGAACACTCCAAGGGACCATATTGGCCTCTTATCCAAACTGTAAACACCCACTGTCGCACAAGTCGTGCTGCACATCCTGCACCAGACGTAACAGAGCTCCTGTGACAATCAGTAGCCTTGTGGACCTTCATTTCCTTCCTTGCGTCTCACTACCCGAACTCCTCTCTCTGGTGCCTTGTCCTTTGGGGCTTTGCACACTGACAGGCCTGTGACTGAGCGTATCATTGACTTGTCAACCTCTGCATCGACCCAAGATTGTCCTGACCTTGTCCCTGAGACCTAGCCGCTGAAACTCGACTACGTATGCCCCTCTGAGCATAACAGGAGGGGTGGGCAGATGTTACGAACCCCATCGTTACCCATCTTCTTTTACCTCCCCTCTGATAACCCCTCTCTACCGCCTATGCTTCATTACCAGATCATGTCCCCATCGTGGGATCCGTCACATGCCCTTCGCCCCTCCACGTGATTCTCTTTGTGTCTGTTGACAGATCGCTTACGTTTATTTGGACCACCTTTTCCTTATCTCTTCCCTTATCTCCTTATCGTACGACCGGACACTTACTTATTCCCCTATCAGTGGAAGCTCGGCTTTACGCCCTCTGCTTTCAGATCTTTGGGTCCACATGACTCGGATATCTTATCTCGAAGACGCCCATCTCCTTACGTATATAAGTCTGCCTTAGTTTACACTGTAAACCTCAGACTCGACTTATTGAATACATCGGTGTTCGTCTTCTGGACTTCTCCTGTGATTTCCAACTTGTCTGTCTCAGGTGCTTTTGGCACTTTCCGCTCAACATTGTCTTAGAGTACAGCCTCTTTGACTTTGACTCGTCACCCACTTACTCCAAGAGGCCCTATTGACCTCTTATCTGAAACCTTCGATTAAACGCTGTCGCACAAGTCGTGCAGAACGTCTCACACCGGATGTAACAGCAGATGGAAAGTTCTCCACGATGGTCATGGAGGTGAAGGCGTCGACGGTGGCAGAGGCAGCGATGAAGGACATGATCGAGTGTTTGGTGGTAGTAGTTTGCTGGGGGAGCATTTACTGGGGAGTTGGTTTATGGGGGGAGTGGTCTTCTTTTATCTTCACTTGGGCACTTCTTGATGTTGATTGTGGAATTCTGAAATAAGGACTGGCACAAAGATATTTCTGGCTGGCTCCCATGAACTGTCAGAGTCTGGGAATCCCTTCCATTTGACATAGTAATGCAATTTGCGCCCTGGCCCTTTTCGTACAGAGTCTAGAATTTTCTCCACTTCCCATTCCTCTTCTCCGTCGACTAATTCAGGGGGGGGTCTTGGGAAGTTTTCTCCATGTAGGGATGTTTCTTTGTAAGGTGTCAGCAATCTGGCATGGAAGACTGGATGAATTCTCCATGTGACTGGAAGCTCAAGTTCATATGACACATCTGACAGCTTCTGTGTTATCTTGAAGGGTCCATGACGTCAGGGCGCCAATTTGGTGGTTGGGTGTGTAGTGCGGATGTTCCTGCCATCCAGCCAAACGAGATCATTGGCTCGATAGGGTGTGAATTGTGATGGCCTTTCTGATAAGGTTCTTTGCACCTTCAGCAGGTTCTCATTGGCTGATTTCCAAATCTCCTCCCATTGGTTGACATGCTGTGTGGCTGATGGTACGTTCGTGGGTTTGTCTGTCCAGGTGGTTCATGGCATCCATCCCATGATAAGAGAGAATGGTGAGGTTTTCGTCATGCCATTGGGCCAACAGTTATGCGCAAACTCTGCAGTTGCTAGCCAGTCTGCCCAGTCATCTTGTCGTCCATTGCACCAAAATTGGAGGTACTGCTTGTCACAGCCAGGTGTCTGCTGCGTCTGATCGTGTTTCAAGGGGTCAAGAGCTCTCAAGATGCAGAGCACACTCAAGATTCAAGGGCTACTATAGAAGGCCCAGTCCAGGTCAAAGTTTCAGGTGCCCACGACGTTATGGAGGGGGCACGTGCAAGAAACGAGTCGAGAGCAGTGGCAATCAGCCCTGCTAAAGTCACTGGGGAAGAAGGCTCTCCAAGCTGCTACTTAGGGAGTTCAAGGGGGTCTTTGTGAAGTCGAATACACCTGTATTAGGTACAAGAGAACAGACTTAAGGTCTGTCTCAGTAAATCTAGTAGCTTAAGTACATCTTGAGTGAGGCACAATCAGTAAATGTAAGCTAACTAGAAGGTTCCAGTAAGTATCTAAGTAACCATATGCTCCAGGGGTTAGGCCCTGAGCTGAGATGAGAATTAGTAAGAGGGGTTGCACCCTCTGTAGCGCAAGCGTGGTGTGCACTTAAACAATCAAATGAGAAGAATGCTAGCCCCTAGTCACATGACTCGGGGGCAGAGATCAGAGAAACCGAAACCGAAATGCACGCGCGTGCGCGACTCGAAAAACATCACGTTCTCGTGACAACCTGTGTCACAAAAACTTCGCAAACCATCACACTGCTCGAGCCACTGGTTCATCCTTTCTGATTGTCCATCCATTTGTGGGTGATAGGCTGTTGAGATGTTTTGTGAGATGTCCAATGTTTTGCAGAGTGCCCTGGTGAATGCAGATGTGAAGTGTGGGTCTCGGTCAGAAATGATCTTTGTGGGGAGGCCATAGTGCCTGTAGACATGATCCAGGTAGAGTTTAGCTACTC